>JBBPTD010001070.1:0-13322 GCA_038093895.1 Boletus aff. mottiae
GGATGAAGGTTCAGAGAGATAGCATGCACTTAATGGTAGCACAAAGTCCAAGGAAGATGTTCCACAAGGGAACTCAAGGGTTTCAAGGTTTCAAAGGTTCAAGGTTCAAAGCGACTGGTCAATAGCCAGAAGGAGCTTGAGACAAGGAAATAGATTCAAGGTGATAATCGAGGAGATCTAAGCTAAGGTACAAATGGTAGGTATCATGGGTTTATATACCCGGTTACAAGACTAAGGGCAGGCATGACTAGGGCAGGTCATAGAATGTGATAGAAAGGAATAGAACGTAGGGGAAGTGATCGCTGATGAAGCAAGTGAGATAAGGAGTAAGAAGTGTAAGCATGGATGAGTCAGCAATAAAAGGAATAATGTCCAAGGTGAAGCGTCGAACAGACGAGTTCAATGTAAGAGAAAGAAAAGAGTAAGTTGTAACATTACCCCCCTACTAGCCCTGAGACCACGTCGAAAGGTAATCAGAGGCCCATGCAAGAGTACCCTGGGGAACCGGTAATATTAGCATAGCCGGTTTCATCGATAACATCGTCTAACTCCAGGGAGGGGGAGCGGCATCTGGGGGAGGCTGACCAGCGGGGAGGAGGGATAGGAAGACCTTGTCCCGAATTGGAGGATCGGTAAGAACGAGAAGAATGTGAAGAGCTGGAGGAGGTGTTAGAACCTCGACGGGGAGAACGAAATGAGTCAGGCGCAGGTGTTCCGTGGGAACGACCGGAGATGCAGGCAGCTAGGGGTTGGTGTCCCGGGGGCCGAGTGGCTGAGAGCTGACTAAGGAGGACAGGGCGGCGAGTGGCAATGGGACAGTTTGCCTGGCTGTGTCCTGGGGCCCATTGGCGACAACCCATGACAGGGCATTGGTATACAGGACAATGGTGGTGAATATGTCCAAGGCAGTGGCATTGGAAGCAAGCATTGTGGTATCTTGGGTCAGAAGAAAGGAGGGGGTTGGTGCGGAGGTGGCCATAGCGTAGTTGACTCTGGTGGGTGTGGGTTCTCTCAGTTTCATTCATGGCATGGAGTTCTTCTGGGGACAAGGCAGAAGAGGAGGCAGATGGGGTGGATGGGGACTGTGCCGAGTGATAGGATGGGGAGGAGGAACTATCACCACCATCGCGAAGGGGGTAAGTTCCAGAATTAGCAATCCTGGAGGTGGCGAGTTCGACGGCATATCTGTCAATGTCTTGGAGGAATTCTCCAAACTCCATTTGGTACATTACTTGATGAAGCTCTCGAAGGATGTTCTGTTGGGTAGCCGATACCCAATTGCAATCCATACAGTCGGTGGAGAAGGCTGTGATTTCATTGGTAACAAGGGAGAGACATTGGGTTTGGAGGAAGGCTTTATATAGGGCGAGGAATGCAGAGTTCATGTCTAAGTGAGAGTCGATGGGGATAGCCATGCCAGTGTCGCAAATGTAGTGAGTGACATTGTTAGTGTAGCGAGGAGAAGGGATTCCTTCTCTGATGGCATTGGCGTAGATGGGAATATTGATGGCGAGGACAGGTCTGGGGCTGGGCATAGGGGGAGGAGCGAAGCGAACAGAAGAAGAAGTGATGGGAGATTGGGGAATAGGATGGATAATAGGGATAGTCAAGGATACAGTTTCATCAGGGGAGACATGGAAGGTGACACTACAGGTGGGAGGTTCAATGGCATCAATGGGGTTGGAGCCCCATCTGGGATCGGCAAGCATAGAGGAGGGAGAAGGTGGGGTCGAAGCGGTGACAGAAGATTCAGAAGTGAGGGAGGTCTGTTGGGAGGACATGTTGTTTGTAGTGGAAGGTTCTACAGAGGAGAGAAGATGGAGGGGTGAAGCTTTTTATAATCTGAAAGGGCGGACTTTGCATTTTTCAGATTCCGTTCTGGGGTCCAAGAGTCTTCTTCCGCGGAGTAGCCTCTCCATTGGATAAGGAACATGCAGCGAGAAGGGGGGCTGCGGTGACGTAGGATCTTCTCTATTTCGTATTTCTCTTCTCCTTGGATAAGGTCAGGTGGTGGAGAAGGAAAGTTCGGGTTGTGTATGCTGTTTTTGTGATAGGGAGATAAGAGAGAAGCATGGAAGACAGGGTGAATTCTCCATGTTTTCGGAAGGCGGAGTTGGTAGGTGAGAGGAGATAAGACCTTTGTAATGACAAAGGGTCCTTCTCGTTTCGGATCAAACTTTGGGGTGGGAGAGCAGTGTTTCAGGTTCCTTGCTTCTACCCATACTTTGTCTCCTTTAGTGAATGGGACGAAACCTCTGTTTCCTCGGGCTGCCATTACCTGGCGAGCAAGGTCATGGGCGGCAAGAGCTTCGTTTCTTGCAGTGGTGAGTTCTTTGAGGCGGGATTCTACTGTGGGGATATGGGAATCAGATATAACAGTGGGAAGGGCATGGGGTTCGTATCCCATCATGAGATAGAACAGAGATTGATTGGTTACTGAATGGATGCAGTGATTGTGGGCGAATTCAGCATGAGTCATATGTTCAGACCATGAGGCTGGGTTATTTCCACAATAGATACATAGATAGGTTTCAACTTCTTGATTTACGTGTTTGGTTTCGCCATCTGTTTGAGGGTGATATGTGGTGGAGAGGGCAAGGTCATAGTTCAGGAGTTTTCCAAGTTCTTTTGCAAAGGCAGAAGCAAATTGGGGTCCTCGGTCAGAGATAATCTTGTCATATAGCCCAAAGTGTTTGTAAACTTTGTGGAAAAAGAGCGTGGCAATGCCTTGGGCGGAGACAGTCTTCTTCATGGGACAAAGAATTACCCCCTTAGTAAGGCTGTGGTCAACCATGACCAGAAGGGAATTGAAGCTGGCAGAGGGGGGAAGGTTGGCGATAAGGTCACAGGAGATTTGTTGGAATGGGCATGAGGCCGAGGAGTGGATTGGAGAAGTTGATGGGACCGTGGGATGGGTGTTTGTCTTGGCTTGTTGGCAGGAGGAGCATCCCTCCATGTACTTGTGAACAAACTGTGCAAGGCCAGGCCACCAAAACTCGGCGGCAATGAGTTGTCAGGTTTTGAGATATCCAGGGTGCCCAGCGGAGGCATGATCATGGCAGCGGGATATGATAGAGCGATGAAGGGATTCATCAGGGGGAATGTAAGCACGACCTTGGTAGGTAAGGACGCCTTCGTCAAAGGCCCAGTCAGATAACCGGGAACGGAATGCTGGGGGTACAGATCCATCGAGTGCTTGTAGAGCATTCAGAATGAGGGGATCATCCATCGAGGAGGATGAGACCTTCTGATGTAAAGCAGCATCAATGATGCAGACAAAGAGGGAGTCAGGGAGGAGTACAGTTCCGGTGTTATCTGGGGTGTCAGGGTGGAGGTCAGGGCAGCGAGATAGTGCATCAGGGCCAGTGAGAAGGCGGCTGGGGACATGGATTATTTTCAGGTCAAAGTCTGTGAGATCCAGAAGCCAGTGTGCTTGACGTCGGTTGAGGTTCTGGGCTTGGCGGAAGTACGTGAGATTTTTGTGGTCAGTGAAGACCTGGATGGGAAAGGGGAGCCATGAAGGTAGTGGCACCATGCCTTGAGGGCTCGGATGATGGCTAGGAGTTCTCGGTCATAGATGTTGTAGTTTCATTCTGCAGGGGAAAACAAGGTGGAGAGATAGGAGCAGGGATGCCAGTCACCATTGACGTCTGTTTGTAGGAGAATAGCTCCTGAGGCGTATTTCGAAGTGTTGGTAGCAATTGCGAAAGGAGTGGCAGGGTCAGGGAGGTGGAGGATAGGTTTGTTGAGGAATAGTTCCTTCAGAGCGTCGAAGGACTTTTGGCAGGCTTCGGTCCAGTTCCATCCTGAGTTCTTTTTGGTGAGATCAATGAGGGGACATGTGACAGTGGAGTAATCAGAGATGAATCGTTGATAAAAATTGGCAAAACCAAGGAATGAACAGACTTCCTTTACTTTGGTTGGGGTGGGCCAATTGGTGATTCCTTCGAGTTTGACGGGGTCCATAGCGAGTTCTCCAGGTTTGACGATCATTCCTAGATATTCTACTTCTTTGGCGGCGAAGGAACATTTCTCGAGTTTTAGATGTAGATCAAGCTCTTTCATTCGTTGAAGAACCCTTTTGGTTCGTTTGATGTGAGTGGCTTCATCTGGGGAGAAGATAAGGAGGTCGTCCATGTAAATGACGAGCCATCCCTCAGAGATCATGTCTCAGAATGAGTCGTTCATGAATCGTTGGAAGGTTGCGGGGGAGTTCATGAGACCGAAGAACATGACCAGGGGTTCAAAGAGTCCTTTATGAGTGATGAACGCCCCTTTCCATTGGTGTCCATCATTGATTCGGACGTTGTTATACCCCCATCATACATCAAACTTTGTGAAGACCTTTGTGTCTTTGAGTTTGTCAATGAGGTCAGAGATCAGGGGGAGTGGGTAGGCATCTCAAACAGTATGTTCGTTGAGGTATCGGTAGTCTTGGCAGGGATGGAGTTTCCCATCTTTCTTATTGATGAAGAAGAATGGTGAAGCTTGGGGAGAGTTTGAGGGTCGGATCTTCCCAGCATGGAGATTGAAACGACCAGAACCCACCTAAGGGTCTAGTGTTTGTAGTCACAAGAGT
The DNA here is from genome assembly GCA_038093895.1 of Boletus aff. mottiae. Taxonomy (NCBI): domain Eukaryota; kingdom Fungi; phylum Basidiomycota; class Agaricomycetes; order Boletales; family Boletaceae; genus Boletus; species Boletus aff. mottiae. Next base: position 4,580 of record JBBPTD010001070.1, read on the forward strand.
ACTAGGGAGGATGTTCTGGGAAAACTCCAAGAGAACAAGACTGGGGAGTCTTGTACTACTTGGTTATGGTATTTATACTACTAGTACAGGCACACGGACCATGCAGTGCTTATCTATAGATACTATACTAGGATTACTAGGTCTGACACCAGGAAACATGAGGTGACATGAGGAGAGCGTTTACTGGAGGATAAGCATACCTGTGTGGACACATGTTGGATAGGAGACATGAGGCGCACATGAGGTGTGTCACATGTTATTCTAGAGCACATCACTGCAAGATCAATATCATGGGAGAATGTTGGGCTTTGTGGGAAAGTAAGCAAATGAGCGAACATAGGGGCTATTGGAGTTCTGGGTGAATTGTGAGTGAATAAGCACTAGGAAAAATAGGAGAAAATAGGGGAAAAATAGGGGAAAAATAGGGCGTTTATAACACTACCCCCCTCCTACGATCAGTCATCCTGAGTGATCAAGGACTCGTCAAATGGCCACTGCATAGCAGCATGCCAGGTGCGCAGGGTCCGCTGCTGCTCAGCATCAGCTAGGAGAGTTGGTGGCTAAAAGAAAGTAAAGGGACGTGGATTGTCCCAAGACCATGCACCATGCGGCCAGCTGGTTTCATCAAAGTCATTTGAGAAGTCCTCCGCCCAATCAGCATCACCCCAGACATCAGACGCAGGGGGAGTGTCAAGATCAGGAATGGTTCCCTCCTCCGAGCCCCATAGGGAGTGGGTGTTGCGCATAGTGAACACATCACTGTTGTTTTCATAGACCATATTCCAGTGGTCCAGGAAGCTGTGATTCCAAGAAGGACCAGGAGTGCCAGCCCAATTGGTAGTGGAATCACCAGTAGCTTCGACGTAATCATTCAAATAGTGAATGACACCAGGACTGCGTTCATAATATTCATGGATTTCAGCAGGATCACTGAAACACGTGGGATGGCACCATAATAAGCCGGGCATATTAATTACCCATTTTAGGTGGCGAGGGTTGGCATAGGTCATGGCACAGTAGAAGAGAGCAAGAGAGGTAGAGAATGACAACATTGTGGGAGCAAGGCTCAACCAGAAGTAGGAATGCAGAAGCACGTTGTTAACCCTGACACACCCCAGGGGTTCAGTCGACGTCAAGTCGATCGAATGGAAGACGGTTTTCAGATACTTCAGATATGGATTTGCTGCAATGTTTAAACAAATCAAGGAATTCAAATGATGTCATCCGAAGCCGACGAGGGGCGCTAGGATGAGCAGAGTAAAATTCAGCAATAGCCGTCTCTGTGTGAGACAGATTGGATTCAGGCTCCCAAGTGCGATCTTCTTCAGAATAGCCCAGCCAGTGGACAAGAAATTCAAGGCAATGACCCTTCCATCTGGAGTCAGTAATATAGTCAACCTCAAATTCAACATCTCACTCCATGGTGACCTCTACTGGGCCAGGCCGAAATGTGGGTTGACCATCAAGACGGTCCTTGTAAGGCTTAATACGAGAGACATTTACAACTGGATGGATTCTCATGGATCGTGGCAAGCACAGTTTAACTGTGTTAGGCCCCATTAGATCCAGGATTTCATAAGGTCCAATCCATTTTTCGGAAAGCTTCTTGGAAGCACGAGTTAACTTCAAATGCTCAGTGGACAGCCAAACCTTATCCAGTTTGGAGTAAGTAGGCATGGCAGATCTGTGCTTATTGTTTTGAATTTTCATATGTTGTTGTGCAGCAGCGAGATTAGACTTTGTTTGATCAATGGTTTGAGCAATGTCCTTAACAAATTGTTCAGCAGCTGGCACCTTCACAAGGTGCTGTTCAAAACCAATACGAGGTTCATAAGTGCAAGTGACAGAAAAAGAGGTTTTCTGAGTAGAGGCTTGTTGCTTAGAGTTGTAAGAGAATTGTGCAAGCGGCAGCCAGTCGACCCATTCATTTTGCTTTTCAGAAGTAAAAAGATGAAGGTATTGTTGCAAATCTCTGTTCATACGTTCAGTTTGCCCATCAGTTTGAGGGTGAAATGCAGTGGATAACTTTGGTTTTATTCCTAAACATGTACACAAATCCTTCATCACTTGTGATGCAAATTGTGGTCCACAATCAGATATAATTGTGCACGGGAGACCATGTTGTTTCCAAACATTAGTCAAATACAACTTCGCTGTTTCGAGAGCAGAGATGGCCTTGACACAGGGAATGAATTCTACTTCCTTGAAGAATCAGTCAACGACTACCAAGATTGAGTCAAATCCTTTGCAAAGGGGAAGATCGGTAGTGAAGTCCACGGAAAGATCTTGCCAAGGACCTTCGGGTATCGGCAGGGATTGTATCCGTCCTGCAGGTGCAATGTTTTGTCCTTTGAATCTAGCACAACGGTCACAGCGTGAGACATAGTCTTTGACCAGTGTTCTTAGACTCAGCCAGGTGTAGCTTCGTTGAATTAATTCTAATGTTTTCTCTGTTCCTGGATGCCCTGTGAGTGGGGTATCATGGTGCAACTGGAGTATTTCTATTCGGAGATTATCTTGATCCGGAACGAAGATTTTGTTACATTTGTCTGCTAGCAAATCTTTTTGCTTCATACAGACTTGGTTATTCCTGCATATTTCCGTTATGTCAGCGTTACTTAATGCTTGAGTAGCTTTTCTGATCCGATTTTGGATGTCATCAGCATCAGTTTCTAGGTAAATACTGTGGTGAACAGTTGGCGAATGGTTGACAAATATTTGATGAACATTTGACGAACGGTTGACGAACAGTTGATTGGGTATAACTATTACTCCTTTATTGTCATTTTCTTTTCCTTCAGCATGATCTTCTCATCATGAGAGAGCATCTGCTTTTCCCATAGAGGTTCCTGGTTTGTGTAACCATTTAAAATTAAACTGTGATAGATATTGAGCCCATCGGGCTTGTCAGCGATTGAGATTCTGTCTGACCATGAACCATTGTAGGTTCTCATGGTCATTCCATATTTCAAATTGGAATCGAGTTCCTTCTAGATAGTGACGCCAGAGTTCTAAAGCTCTGATAACACTTAGCATTTCTTTATCTGCGATTGGATAATTGCGTTCCTCTGGTGACATAGAGTGAGAGGAGTAGGCAACTGGGTGCCATTTGTCATTGATTTTGACAGAGAGTACAGCTCCCATGGCGAATTCCAAGGCATCACATTCTAGGCGATATGTTTTATCGTTGTCAGGAAATGCAAGAATAGGAGCAGTAGTGAATTTTTTCTTGAGCATTTCAAACACATTTTGTTGGGAATCAGTCCATTTAAATGGATTGTCTTTCTTAGTAAGATTATTGAGAGGGCGAGCAATTTGTGCATAGTTCTCAATGAATCTTCGATAGAAATTAGCGAGACCTAAGAAACTGCGGACTTGTTTAACAGTTGTAGGGGTAGGCCATTCGAGAACTGCGTTGACTTTATCTTCATCCATTTGGATACCATTAGGTGTAATAGTCATTCTGAGGAATTTGACTTCTTTGACCCGGAAGGAACATTTTTCTGGTTTAACAAATAGATCATTTTCTTCTAGGCAATGTAATACTTCGAGTACTACTTGATCGTGTTCCTTCTGGTTATCTGTTTTGGTAAAGATCATTAGGTCATCAATATAAATGACACAGACATTTTCCATGTCTGAGAAGATGTCATTCATTATTGTTTGGAAGGTAGTGGGGGAGTTGCATAAGCCGAAGAACATTACTAGGGGTTCAAAGGCTCCTCGATGACAAATGAAAGCAGCCTTCCATTCATCTCCTTCTTTGATGCATACATTATTGTATCCCCAGCGAAGATCCATCTTTGTAAATAATTTAGCTCCTTTTAGTTTGTCAACAAGCTGGGAGATAAGTGGTAGTGGATAGTTATTATTGATAGTATGTTCATTGAGATATCGATAATCTTGAACCATACGTTTCTTTCCATCCTTCTTTGGTATAAGAAGACAGGAGAAGTTTGAGGTGACTTGGAAGGTCTAATGTATCCTTTACGCAGTTGGTCATCTATGAAGTCACTAACCTCCTGTTGTTCAATGGGTGACAAGGGTATTAATCGCCCTTTCTTTGGTATGAAGGTCTCTTTTAGATCAATAGTATGATCCCAATGTTTTCTAACTGGCATTCGTTCAGATTCTTTCTTTTCAAAGACATGGAGATATTTCTGGTATTCTTTGGGAACTAGATCTATGGCTTTGGGATCTTGCTTAGGTATTTGGTCGGTCTTGGCAGTATTAATCTGGACAAGTAGACTGTGCTCTTCTTTCTCAATAGATCTTAGGAAAGAGCCTTTTGCTTTTTCTTGGTAAGATATAGGGCAACGTGTCATCTGAACAGCTCCTGTTTTCCAATTGATTTCTGGGTTGTGGTTTTTAAACCATGTGTAACCAAGAATCATTTGATGTTTGCCTAAGTTGGTAACTTCAGCAATTGTCTTTTCTTGATGTCCAAGATAGTTAATCATTAACTCGGCATAATGTGTTAGGCTTCCGGCAGAGTTACATGTTCCATCGACATTAAATACCAGAATTGGACATTCTAGAGGTTTAAGAGGAATTCGATTTTTGGTAGCCCATTCCTTATCAATGAATGTTGTGTTGGCTCCTGAGTCCAATAAGGCAAGAATGTTAATGGAGCGTCTAGAATTCATTTTAATGGAGATAGATAGAATGAGTTCTTTGGCGGAATGGCCTTGGGCTTTAGCAATTTCAGGAAGCATTTCTTTTATGTCTGCTTCAGACAAGAAAGAATACATCTGTCGAACATCAATGTGCTTTTGTTCAATAGTGGATGGCATTGTATGTAATGTGTTTACTTCAACAACTTCTGATAAAGTTATTTGATCTGGGTTTGCTAGTTCATTGTTAGAGGAATGAAGCACTGGTATGAAGTTCCAGCCAAGCTCCGAATCAATCAGAGGCCCCTCCAGACTTGAATATATAGATGAGGAATTTTCGGAACTTGCGAGACGAGATGCAGTTTGTTTGCCCAGTTCATTCAAACTGCTTTGCCTTTTCACTTAGAATCGGATGGCATGGATTGGAAAAGTGTGCGGACTTCATCAAAGGTCATTCCTTGACAAGCACGAGGTAAGGATTCCTGTACTTGATCCCATGACTCAGCTGGTTCGTTAGTGGTAGCATGAATAGCCCTTCCTTTACTACATGTGGGTTTATGTTGTCCTCTGGACCAATTGCAATGTCCACAGCGGGAGTTAGGCTTCTTACAATCTTTGGCAAAGTGTCCGTGACCTCCGCAGTTGAAGCAACTAGATTCAGATGACTTCTTTGGTTGCTTATGAGATTTCTTAGTGAAGTTGAGGTCAAGGTAGTCAGAGTCGGAGAGAGATTCATTGTTGAGGAGACCAATGTTCATTGCATCACTCTGATGTGACTTCTTTTCAGATCGTCCAAGGATAAGTCCAATAGACTCTTGGGTAGATCCGATCTTGGATACTATTTCGACATATGGACCAATGTCCATTTGTCTCTTTTCTTCCCTAGTGATCTGTACAAGGATAGAGGGTCTCATAGCCCTTTTGAGTATGGCACAGGCATGAGCTCCATCAATGTCTGCCATATTGTATAGGGATTCAAACTTGGTGATGAATGGACTGGTTTTCAGATCTCCTTGATGGAACTTGTTAAGTTCCATAAGAGCCCAATCTTTCTGATTTGTATGTCTGAAGAACTTTGGTAGTTCCTCCTCAAGGTTTCTCCATAGGTAGATAGGTCCTCGCGCCAGTCGAGTTTCAGCAAACTTTCCTGCAGTTGGTCCTTTGAGTCATGATAAGACTGCTTGGACGGCAGTGTAGGATCTGGGTGGAATGGCAGTAGCATTTAAGCGTAGCCATGCTTATATCTTAGCCCACCATTCGTCAAACTTGGCGCGGCTTCCATCATAGTCTCCTGGGTCTGCGAAGATCTCAACTTTCTGGGTATATCCCCTTCCAGTACCAATGGATGAGGTAGTGGCCCTGGTATTGGCGGTTTCTAGATCAGATAGTTGATCTCTAAGATCATTGTTTTCTTGTTCAAGGGTAGTGACTTTCGCTTTAAGGCGAATGGTGTCAGTACCAAGACTATCGCAAGCAGTGAGCATTGCAGAGAGCATATTGACGATTGAGTCCCATCTATCTTGTGTGGAAGACATACAAGTGTGAGCAAGAGTGGTTCGTAGCTCAGCAAATAGATGAGTGATTGCGGACATATTGAATCAAGTGGGGTAATTAAAGTTTTCTTCTGTTTCAGGGATGGAATCTGAGTGATCAGCGATGATGGATTCTGTTGCTGTCAGTGCAGATCCTGTTGGTGTATTGAAGGTCCAATTCCACGGAGGAGCTCTGAACGGTTGAATGTTAGGAGCTGGAACCCTTATTGGTTCTCTTATTGGTGGTAATGGAAGACCTGCTTCGGCAGTGGCTTCTTGTTCAGCTAATGCGGCTTCCTGAGCGGCATGAATACGTTGCTGATTAATGAACTGAAGGTGAAGGGTTCTTCTTCTTTGTGTGAAGTTCCTTCCTCTGTTTACTCTTTCAAGGTGTCTTACTTGTTCCTGATTTCTAGGTTCAGGATTCACGGCTCATGGTATAATATTTTCAGGGGTCTCATTTATTTCAACAATGGAGTATGTCCTGCTAATATGGATGGTAACAAAGAGGTGTCCTAAGAGCTGTGAGGGGTTGGAGTGTACTAGGGCGATAGCCAGTAGTACTGTCAGGAATGCGGTACCAACGAGGTAGGTTAGGAAGATGAGGAATAGGGGTAGGAGATCTCTCTCTAATCCGTATCCATTTCCCGATACGATCTGCGGCCTGTTGTACCTGTCGTCTGATGATCTCAATCCAGTTAAGATCTCTGGACTGCTCGATACCAAGCTGTATTCCCTTGCATATAGCTCTGTTGATTCCCTCTGTCTCACTCTCTCTATGCGAACTGTGAGAGCTATTTTGGTGAGGTTGGAAATGATGGGCAGATCTGTGGGTGAGGGCGGTGCAGATTGGTTCCCAATCTATGGGTTCTGGTAACTCAGATGGTGCCCATAAGGGAGTACTTGGGTTGTAAGTAGGAGATCCAAGTGGCGGATATACAAGTTCTCAATCTGCTAGTGTTGGGGTTAGATGGTGTTTGGTGTTTACTGCGTTACTCTGTGCTAACTGACCTGGTAAGTCGGCGGTGCTGATAGTCAAGGCCCAGTAGCAAGTGCTGGGGGCATCCTCCAGTGCTAGAGTGGTCTTGTTGACCAAAGTCCTATAGCCCTGATCTAGGCTACTATCATAGTCGGGTAGTTCTTCCCATTCCTGTGTATGGACTCGTCAGTCCTAATCTGTACTCAACTAGTGACTAGTTGATCGGTACCTGTAGGTATGTCTCAGCCCTTCCTATCTGTGCCTCGTAGTCCGAGGGGTTATACTCGTTTGGGTCGTACGATCCTGAGCTGACTGTGATCTCAGGGACTAGCCCGAAGATGTCCAGGAAAGCGATGTCAGTGGAGGGTCCTTCTGTTGGACCTGAGGGGGGAGATGCCGGTGGAGGAAGGCCTGTCCTTCCTGCTACTGCGTACGCGTAGATGTTGGAGATCCAATAGTAAGGCACTACCAGAGTGTGGGGTCAATAGTGTAGCGAGTGCGGCCTATCAATAACCTACTTGATTCTAGCGATGTTGATAAGTGGTGGTAAGGTAGTGATGGGGGTCCCGGAGCGGTTAGCTAGACCGCGGCGGTTAGTATAGTCTTGTTCTAATGAAACGACCAGAACCCACCTAAGGGTCTAGTGTTTGTAGTCACAAGAGTACTAGGGAGGATGTTCTGGGAAAACTCCAAGAGAACAAGACTGGGGAGTCTTGTACTACTTGGTTATGGTATTTATACTACTAGTACAGGCACATGGACCATGCAGTGCTTATCTATAGATACTATACTAGGATTACTAGGTCTGACACCAGGAAACATGAGGTGACATGAGGAGAGCATTTACTGGAGGATAAGCATACCTGTGTGGACACGTGTTGGATAGGAGACATGAGGCACGCATGAGGTGTGTCACATGTTATTCTAGAGCACGTCACTGCAAGATCAATATCGTGGGAGAATATTGGGCTTTGTGGGAAAGTAAGCGAATGAGCGAACATAGGGGCTATTGGAGTTCTTGGTGAATTGTGAGCAAATAAGCACTAGGAAAAATAGGAGAAAATAGGGGAAAAATAGGGCGTTTGTAACAGAGATTTTCTTCGAGGAAGTCCTTGGTGGCTTTCTGTTCATTGGGAGATAGGGGGTAGATTTTCCCAACTTTGGGTATGAAGGAGTTGTCAAGGTTAATCTCATGATCATATGGGCAAGAGGGTGGAAGATGATCCGCTGTTTCTTTAGAGAACACAGAGGAGTATTCCTCATATTCATGAGGAAGTGAAACTGTGGGTTTAGCCTTTTTGGTGGCCATGGCGAGTTCGGTGGCAGTGGTGAGTTTCGCGATGACAGGGGATCCTAGAGGAATAAAGCGGGATCCACAACGGATGATGCGATTGATGGTGTATGCTTCTTTGGCTCATTGACAAAACTGGGACTCAGTTTCATAGTTGAGGTATTCATAGAGGCATGTTGTTGCAATAGCTAGTAGCCGGCATTGCCGCACGGGCTACTAAGGAATCTACTCTAGGGATACTTACCTTGGAGAGGGTTGGGTTCTCAGAGATGATAGCAGTTGCTGGTCAAGAGAGATATATATTATTCAGACTCAGTCAAGTCTTATA
>JBBPTD010001071.1:0-13317 GCA_038093895.1 Boletus aff. mottiae
CAGGACAGTGGCTACTAGTGCGTTTTGGATCGATTTCCTTACTCGTTCCTATTCACATTCTATTCCGTAGTCTCCAATCTCCGAATGCGGAATTGGTCTGGCAGCTCACTCGCGATGGCAACGGCGCACCGGTATGCATTTTATCATACCCTCGTGCACGGATACCTCTCACACTCAACCATTACAGATTGTGCTGATCCCTTTCAACGGGCAGTACAACACGCAGTGGACATTCGACCGAGTTTGAAGTCTAAGAAGTGTGAGGCTGATCTGTTGCATTGTACAAGACATGTGAATGACCGATCAGGAAAATGTATGTATGTAGCAGAGTTACGTGGGCTGTTCAAGTTTGTCTGAAGTAGTATGATGAATGTGAATGTGATGCTCGCACATGACTCTGCAACATGAGAGACATGCTTGGTTTCAAGAGGTAACTGGCTGGCAAGAAGTTCAGATGCGGATGGCAAAACGACAGACCTTGATATGTCCATACATGTCCATGTGGCCACTGGCAGAAGTAGCAGCAATATTCTCGTTTTCAGCCTCGCAGAACTCTTTCCTGACTCCCAACTTTGTGTCTCCCCACTACACACGCTCAATGTCGTCGGCCCAGAAACCAGGCTACAGTACATCAAGCATCCGTACATTGTCCAGGATATCAGCCAGCGACAAGTTTTCCTGAAATTGTACCTTGATTACGCCATCAGCCGCAACCCGCTTGTAATCCGTCCCACGTCGACTCGATGCGACTGGCATGAGCAAGAGTGCTCCAAAAGGCTGTCGAAGACGTGCAACGAACCGTCGTGCTCGTGTCTCTTCGTCCATGGGAGCAACATGCTCGGGAGCATTGTGTAACGGCAACTCAGGTTCAGGGAGTAGCAAGGAATCATCATCGTCAAATTCCTCGTCGGAGATCTCTGTGTTTGGTGATGGTGGTGGCGCATCGTCCGCCACGAACGTGCCACTGTGAATGTCTTCCTGCTCGAGGAGAGCATCCAACCAAGGGTGAACGAGGTACAGAGATTTCATCCGAGAGAGGTCTTCTTTCGTTGTAATTTCCACTGTCCCCAAAGCAGCGGTGTCTGTGCGATAGAGACGGCCTGTACGTGTGCGATAAGGCGAAAGAGCCGGGAGTTTGAATGCGATGCATGGGAGTTTCATCCGACTCGCTGCGAACCACGGTGCAGAAAGCTCGTTGAGACGGTCGTATAACGTCAGGGCCGTGTCCAGGTCGAATGAAGAGCTGTACGATGTGGTGGTGATTCTTTCTATCTCAGCATCTGGAATGGGTGGTGGGAGGTGCGATGTTGCTGGTCCACTAAAGACAGTGATATGTGCGGGGAGACAACTGTTAAAGCTACCAGACTCCCCGGCCCACGCAAGGATGCTCACATCTCCAGAGCAGGTAAGAACGTTAGCCAATAGACGTCCCATGGAAGCCTCCCCTTCGCCATATATTGCCGATAGACCGGTAACCGAGAAGATACCGAGCAACGAGTATGCAGCATCCTCCATCAGCGTCGTCCGCCGAGTCGAGGCAAGACGCAACTTCTCTCGAATGCTAGTTAACCCAGGACGAAGCGCCATTAACTGCTCTGCAGACACCCCAGTTGCTTCCTCCATCTCCGAGATCACTTGTTGCGACTCTTTGTGGTTCGACAACTCCAGATTAAGATAAGGAGTCCAATCCTCAGTGTAAAAGTGGATGATCTTTGCAGCGACGTATTCTTGAAGCGTCCAGGCGCGAGTGTTCCAGATGCTCCTCACGAGGGCCCCGAGCTGTGACGAAGAGCGAACACCACGAGGAAGATGATCACCAGGGCAGATCCCTGGTACCACTTGAACATGGCTACCAGAGCCTCTTGGAGCACGAAGTGATCGGACTTATCGATACAGCATGTGTCGCTCCACGCCCACTCGAACCCGCCATCCCGAACGACCTTGCAAAACGTTTGCAGCTTGTCATGAGTTAGAGATTTATCCAGATCGTACACCGCGATGCGTATCACTTGTTGGAACAGCGGTTCGTTGTCTTCCCACTTGTGCGATAGCATCACGTATCGGAAGTATTGTCGTACTTCTCGCTTGATCCGGACGTAGTCGATGCGTTTCGTCATAGACAATACAAGTTCATTGAAGATGGGTAGGGATTCAAATGTAGACACCTGTTCGGCCTTATTGCGGAGACGGCCTGTGCTCGTGTTGATCAGGACACGTGGCGAATGACGTGTGGTCCGCTGAACAATTCGACGAATTGTTGCCTGTGTGGTCGACGGGCTGATGTACTGGTCGCCGCACCCTGTCGAAAACGTGAATAAATTAACTTCATCATGGTAGCAAGGATGCGACTCACGTTGAACTTCTGGGTCAGGTGACTGCGCCATCTTCGAGAGCATCGTCTCAAACGCATCAACTGCACCGTCGTACTGTCCTGCCTTGTGTAACGCTATGTACTTCATTTCATAACTCCATGGCGACGACGAATCGAACTTGACGACCTAGTCGTGATAAATCAACTAGACCGATCTCCATGGGAGAGCGATGGTGCCATACCTCATTTGCATCGTCTACAGCCTGCTTCCATAACCCAGTTTCCAAAAATGCCTTGCTTCGCTTGAGGAGAATGCCTTGGGGGGTAAAAGGATCGAGTGACAATGCGGTAGTATACTGGGAGATGGCCAGCTCATATTCCTGGGCATCCATTGCTATATCTCCGAGACGCGCCAGTTTCTCGCAGGAACGCTGCCTGAAGTCTGAAAGAAATTTATATGTGAGCAACGATACCACGAGATGTATGATCACTCACCCAGAGCCCATTCAAGATGACCATGCAGGTCTGTCTCTCCTCCCAACTCACTCGTCAATTGGTGAAAACACTCAACGGCATCCTTGGTGCGACCTGTTGCATACAGGGCATCACACAGACGTCGCCGAATCGTTATATCGATGTTATCGAATTGCCAGCCGAATATCTGTCAGAGACGGTGAGTGGCGTCGACACGTCACAATATACACATCGGAACGCTCACCAATGCGATCATCAAGAGTAGTTGGTTCTCGTAGTGCCGAGCTTGGCCTCGCGCAAGCTCGAACGACTCTATCGCACCCTCGTACTTGCTACGCTCCATTTGCGAATTTCCAAGGAGAAGATACATATATGCCTGTCTGGAAGGTCAATGGTGGCATTGCGGCGCACTAGCGACATGCCTGGACAACATAGCATAGTGAATTGGAGGTGACCGTAGCGATGAGGTCGTCTAAGCGCGATATCGCATCGCGGCGCTCTCCGGCCATGAATACAATGATGGCCTAAAGGATATCAGTAGGTGAGGTGCGTCCAAGATGGCCAAATACAGACCTTGATTAGGAGAAAGGTGACGTGAGATGAACGAGAGCGCGCGAATGCGATGTCACAGGTGCGATAACCCTCGCCTTTTTCCCCTTTGCCGACAAGCGCGATGCTCTTTGCAATGTAACCAATGATGGTTGGCTGATTTTCGATGGCCTTTTGGTGAAAATCAGCGTCAGCGTCCGCATATGTGAGAGCAGATCAACTAGCACCTTTTCGGCATCTACGAGGGCTGTATCCCACTCTCGCAAACGAGCGCGCACGAGAGCTCGACTAGTGAGGATATCATAACCTGTATCCTGAGAGGTGGCGATTGCCGCAGTCAACGACACCTCCGCGTTCGTGAGCTGATCATCCTTCCACAAATTGAGGCCAGCGCCGTCGATCTGGAAGTCTGATTCAGGAAAAGTGGGGTGTAGAGGAGACAATAAGATCGAATCCTATGCGGAAACAGAATTTGATCAGATACGACACGATGCAAGGAAACATGCTACTTACAGCGGTGCGAAGTAGACTCGAGAGTTTAGCATGTCTTTCCTGGAGGACGTGCACAGTGGAGTCATATGTATCATTGTCGTGACCTCCCGATGTCGAAGACTCCTTGTCTTGCTTTCCTTGCTCGGGAGTAGATGTCTAACATAGTCAGTAAAATACGCCGTGAAACGACAATTCACGGCGCCTACATTGATGCGGGGTAGACTTTCGATGATGATTTTCCCGTGATATCCACCAATTGCGAGAAACTGGTCGTCTGGTGAGACTGCGATTGACTGTATGTGTTGAGTATGTTGGATAAGACCGAGTCGAGTGGATGTCGAGGTATCCCAGAGCGTGACGGTACAACTTGTAGAGTGTGCGATGAATTTACCGTGCTTTGGTAGAGCGGTGCACGAGTCGCCATCGGTATCGGGGGCTGGCCATTCTGAGACCACAGACCCTGCCATGTCTGCGTCGATTTGCTTGATTTCGTTGTTGGATACGACAACGAGGTGGTTGTTGTACCAAAAGAGACCCTTGTTCAACGACGGAATGACATTCACTTTGACGTCGACGAGTAAGTGGGCATCGTTGCTGTCGTAGACTCGAACGGAACCATAAGTGGCCGTCGCGATGTGGTCTCCTTGTGGCGAGTATTTCGCTGCTGTTACGCTGCTGTCGTGGTGGAGTTGCAATATTCGCGAGCGAGTTGTGATGTCCCAGACTGAGGCAGTCCCATCGTCCGATGCTGAGACGAGTCGCGTCGCGTTAGGCGAGAAGTCGACTCCCTGGACCTCCTTGAGATCCTCCCCGTGCTCTCGGAAGACTTGTTCGTGCGTCTCTGCGTTCCACACAAACACCTCACCCATTACTGTCCCCGCTGCGATCCTGCTGCCGTCCTTGGACACAGCAGCACATAAGACATTCCACACTTTCATCCTTGCTATTTCTTTGCCGTCCTCCACTCGCCACATTCGAACCCCCTCTCGGTTGCCGCTCACGAGATACTCGCCATTCGCGGAGAAAACCACTGTGTATAGTAAACGTATACCGTCGTCGATTTCAACTGGTCCGCAACGTTCTTGCTCAACGATTAGCATCTAGGTGCCTCCATCTCGTCAACGTACCAGTCATTGTCGACGACGTGCTCATCAACAATATGACGCAGGAGGGCAATGATGGGGATAAACGGACATCGATAAGAAATGTATAAGTAGGTCCCTGCACTCATCGCCTCGTGTTTTCGGAGCTTCAAGTTGTGTCACGAAGGAATCGTTCCACGGCTCCGCCATCGATGAATCCACCGGAGCTTCGTGAAGGAGATGCAGTACCCAATCGTATTGTCTCCGTGATTCCAAACCTAACCCCAATGTTACAGCGCCCTTCATATCTTTTACTTTCAACCCGCGAGTCGTGATTCCCCTCCTCACTTTTCCTCTAGATTTACCCCGTCCAAAAAGGAAGATGAAGAAAAGGTGATCTCCATCCCTTGGGGTCAAGTGTAAAATAACGCCAGTGGAATTGGGCTTGGGCTTGTCTCGGTGGTGAGGGGAGTCTTTGGTGGAGGTTCTACCGACGCTGTCGTCATACAAGGACTCTTGTTCAATGCAGGTCGACCCCGCGCGCGACCCAAAAAGTGAGAACAGCCTATTGGTATCGTGTGCTCAACATTGTCCCAAAGCAAACGCGGCCGAGTTGTCCGCGTCGCACACGCGAGCTTCCACGGGATAGATGTCGGTATACTATGGATGCATCCGGAAATGACATTTGCTACACGTATTATTGCAGGATCGTACAACACTAATGACACAGGATCGGACGAGCAACACGAACAACAGCGAGACGCACAAGATAAAAAGAGAGAGAGCAGGGGAGGAGGCCAAGGCAGTGTCCATGTAAAATTCCCTCTATATCACCCGCCCCACTCACGCCACGCCCACGAGCTGGTCCAACTTCCACGTGGCATCCATCCCCTTGCGACTTGTCTACTAGGCGGCGTAGGTCTGGTAGATATGCTAACTTATGGAGGTGGTCTGATTTAGGCGTACGATGACTTGCTTTCCATCCAACGTGACCATCACGCTCATAGTAATACTCTGATGCGGCGATGCCGCATTACCTCGGGCATGATAAGCTTCAAGGATACCTCGTGTTTTCTCTAGATGCCATCACATAGGTGATTTCGTTCCAGCCCAACACCAGGAGGCTGACAGCCTGCTTCATCTCCATATCAATCCGTCCTTCCCCCGTCTCGAGCGTCGTGTCTCCTCTCCCTCTTCAATCATGCTCATAGTCGGTCCCAACTCGACATGCGATATCTGTATGGAGAGCTACATGGAAGTGGCTGGCATGCCACACGTCATCCCTTGCGGTCACATCTTCTGTCGAGGGTGAGTCTCACAAGAATACTCCAGGCATATCGTCATTGTAAAGAAACCATGGCTGAGATAACTGTGTTAGATGTCTCACCCGGATGCAACGCACATCCCTACAGAGCATAGTCCGCTCCAAATGTCCCATTTGTCGCCAGCAGTTCTCGTCCAGGGATATCCACCAACTTCGCGTGGACAGCGGCAGTTCAAGTCCGACGAGGGTAACACCGCAGGTCGATACTCAAGTTCAGCGCCTTTTGGGCGACATTGAAAAGATGCTAGATGGGCATGCTACCGTCGAAGAAATGCAACGGGCGGTCGACCAGTGCAATGCGTACCACGACTTACATCCAGGTAGCAGCCTGGTGTGTGACCGCACGGGGTTTATTGGCAAACCCAACTGACTAGTTTATTCAGCGTATCCCTCTTGGGGTTAGTCGCCGCCTTGTGACCAGCTATATGGAGGCGCATAGAAAGCTCTTTGAACTCGCGTCTGCGAGGGACGATATCCGTGACCACCTGATCTTACATCTCGAGTTCGCACAAACCCAGTACCGATCTTTGGATCAGGTACGGCGCAGCGAGAAAGAAACGGCGCTGAAGAACGAGGAAGACAGTCGAACACGGTACGATGAGATGAACACCCGCTGGAGATCGTCAGTCTTCCTTTCGAACCCTTCGTTTCGTTGGATTGCGTGCTGATTCGATGCATGTGTCTTGTAGCAAAGTAGGTCGCTCAGACGAGCATGACTGTGTGCCACGTCTGACAATGTGGCTTTAGCTGGAATCCATGACGCAGAAATGTCAGTCTTTGTGTGAAGAACTGGATCGGCTGCGCCAGACGAATCAGACGGCAACCCATGGCAACGCAAGCAACGTCATCCAAAGCAACAGGGTTGCGACTTCGTACGTCGTTCTCAGCTTTGCGCTTCAAGATCATCATATAGACTTTATTCCCTCCAGGCGCCGTTCAGCCGTTGCACGCAATTCCTCGGGTCGGGTCGTACATCGATCGTACGTCGTGTCCTTGAACATTTTCAGATGAACCCTTGAACCGACGGCGAGTTGCAGAGACAAAGGGAGAACCGTTTTAAAGGTCGTCGTTGTGTCGGTTGGTTGTGTCGTATTCTTGAGGGCTTGGTTGCGTGCCAAGTGAGCTGGTGAGCAATCCTCCTACCCATCGTCCGCCTTTATTTGTAAATCGAGAGTTTCGATGCCCAGAGGGAAATTAGAGGTGATAGCGTACCCCCGGGTCGAGCGTTTGCTTGGGGTGGCAGGGGTCGTCTCAGGCGTGATATGCCGCACGTTTACGTAGTAGGGGCTTTTCGTACCGGTGACCGATGCTTCCTTAATGCATTGAACACGCGCCTTACGCCAGAAGTCCATGCGTTCCACGCTCTATAAACACCCATCCTCCCCTCCCTTGTTTCGAGTGTTGAGTTCCTTCTCAATCATGCTAACAATCTGTCCCAACTCGAGGTGCGACATCTGTTTGGTTATACAGAAGCGGCAGGTATGCCGCACGCTATTCCTTGCGGTCACATATTTTGTCGAGGGTGAGTCTTCCAAGAGTCCAGATATTTCATACCCTCGATCATCATTGCAAAGAAACTGGGACTAAGAAAAGGTACCAGATGTCTCAACCGAATGTATCTGGAATCCCAGGAAGACTCTCTCACCGCCCCTCGATGTCCTATTTGTCGCCAGGAGTTCTTCCTCTCGGATATCCACCAACTTCACGTGGATAGCGGCAGCCCAAGTCCGACGAAGGCACCCCTGAGGGTTGAATCACAACTTCAGCGGTTGCTGGACGGCATTGAAAAGATAGTGGACGAACGTGCTACCGTTGAAGAAATGCAAAGCGTGGTCGACCAGCCTGAGTGTGACACGTACCACAACTCACATCCAGGTAGCAGCCTGGTGCGTGATAGCACGAGGTCTACTCGCAAATACAACTGATTGGTCTATTCAGCGTGTACCACTTGGGGTTAGTCACCGCCTTCTGACCAGTTTGCTGGAAGCGCAGAGAAAGCTCTCTGAACTCCGTGCTACGAACGAAGACGATTATGATAACCTGGCCATACAGCTCGAGATGGCGCAACTACAGTACCAAACCTTAGAGAATATAATGGACTTCTGGAAATTCACAGCTTTGTTGCGTCACGACCTTCGCAAGATATCATAGCAAAGTAGGTCGCGTAAACGAGCGCGACTGTGGAGTGAGGATGGGGGGAGGGGAAGGGGGGGAGGAGAAGAAGAAAGAGCTTCTCCTCTTCCCCCCCTTCCCTCTCTCCTTCCCCCCCCGCTCTGTGTGATCTAACTGAACGGGTTTAATAAAAACTCAACTATTGTTAGTCACACGTGCGCCAGATCAACTACCACGACGGACTTGCATGTCCAGGAGTGCCCGGAGGGCTGTCACTGGAATAGTATGACATTGACAAAAAATTATGGCACTTACTACAACACATTCCTTTTTGCAGATGCTATCTTCACATACTGCCAAAGAATGGCAACCGCCACAAGTTGCTGTGGAAAAGGATCCCACGCAGCCAGAATCTCTTATATGTGAGGGACGGTCGTCAGATTACTCATTCCTCTCGAGGCCTGACCACCACTACCCATGCAGTGATACCAACCGAAAGGTATATCTACCATCCCCGGACGATATTCATCTAATCTATATCTTGTAGCCTACCTCTTGCTTGTCTTGCTTGCCTAGTACCCAGCTGTTTCAGTCGCAGTCAACTTCACGGGATGTTTCGAAAATGTGATCACCTGCGCAAATGACCCAAGTAGTCAGGCCTGCGCTTTCTTGAACATTTCGAACGCGACCGCTTTTTCGTTGCTCCGTAAAAGCAACGGTGATCCCATCCTAACCACGGATACGGCGACTGCTCTCTCGTACCATGGCTGTTACAACCACTGTGGAAAAGGGGAGGGGCCTTTCAGCTGGACCGTATTTTCGCAAGAGTGTTCCCAGTGGCTCCTGCCATATCTTGCGCTGCTCTCACAGCTCCCTTTTGGTGCTCCACTCAACATGGACAACCTCATGTCTGTAATTTTGACACTTGGGTCACCAACACTCGCCGGCTACTCGTTATTTGTGACCCTCCTTAATGCACGATGGGTCAATGCCAAGCTATTTTCAAGAATTGATTATCCCAGCAGTGCAGTCCGCCTGTCTGTGGTGCAGGTTTTGAGTAGTCTCCAACAGGTCCCTTTACGTGTTCACTATGGGAGATCTGCTCATTTCGAGTCTCTTGTCGTTCACCCTGACAATGACAACTGGTGGATCACGCTTGCAGAAGCACTCAATTATTTGCACACATGGTCAATCTCATCCATAACATCCATCGCTTGGGTGATCATTGCCTATCTACTTACTGTTGCCGATTCCCTCTCCAATGTGGCAGACAGCCTTCACTCCAATTGGCAGGGAACTGGCTTGGTGTGGCTATGGCTGCTACCAATTGTTATTGGTTGGTTGGTTCTCGAGCCCAAGTGCGACTATGTTCGCATGCACGACGCGTATAACAGAGCAAATCAACAAGTGTTTGTAGCAGCAGACTCTCGTGACGCCACCACAGCTCCTATCCATGTTACTTGCAACTCCGGTTTGACCATCAGTCCCAGCCCGGATTGGGAGCAGAATGGCAGAAACATCACTTCCCCAGACGAGTCGCGAATTCCTCCCGTATTCAACTATGCAAGAACGTTGTTGTGGTCTCATACTGTTTACTTGACCTTGCTATTTTACCGTGAAGCTTGGCAAAAGTCGAGCCGGAACCGCGTTGGCGTCGACAGCAACCGCATTCCAAGGAACGTGCCACACAATGAGGTACCCCGAGAGCAGGCTAGGGAACCGTGATCAAGTCTTCGAATACTGTTATCCTGGAGATTCTGAGATCAATGTTCTTTGGCCCAGCGGTGTGCTCTTTAACATGATCGTGGCATCCTTGATGTCGCTGCAACTGCAATGGGGTACAACATCTGCAGCCATCATTGCAGCCTGGTTCACACCCACCATTGTAAGTGGCCTCCTATTGAAAGATGATCCACTGACTCGATGTTGTCACCTTAGGGACTTGGATGCCGTTCTCTGGCCTACCTGATATATGGGTTTTTATCCACCAGTGTGGATTTTGCTACTTTTGTCCAGCATGCTTGGATACTACGCACACCATCTTGAAGATTTGCCTATCTCTGACTTGGAAAGCGACGAGCAACACACCTTGCCAGCCAGTGTCACATCAGGCGGTGAAGGCAGCGATGCTATGCAATTACTACCCCGAAATACAACCCGCCATGTCGATGAAATGGGCACCCCACCCGACACCAACAAACCCGCGAGCACCACAGCAAACAAGAAGTCTCACACAGGATGGCCCAGGATACATGCTCAGACGATCGCACGAGTTTCAGATTGGCTCAGATGGATAGGGAAATCACTCGCCATTGTCAATGCGGTCGGGATCGTTACTAATTCTATTTTCTAATACTCGGGCTTGTACAATAATTGTTACTGTGATTCGAGCACTTTCAAGTGGGGTATGTCTTCCGCATTTAACATCATTTCCCCCACGCAGAACGATATCGATCTAGCCAAGAGTGCTTGGTTTGGCGCTCTCGCACTTGGTTGGGTTTGTTGTACATTTTTCGTCGGTTCGATTTATCTGATGTGGGACACTTTGCCACCTCCGTAGCATGGTTTGTTATTAGAATAGCTTGACCGTAGCGTTTTGGTCTCCCTTATGGAGTGGACCTTACGACAAATGATATTCAATAGTTAATCTGTCTTGTACGTGTTCAGCTCTCTCATGGCTCAATAGAATCAGGGTAACACTTCCTGGCAGATTGTCATCACCAGGCTGCAGCGCCGAGTACACTGACTTGGCCACTTGTCCACTCCCAAGTATGTAATGAAATTGTAGGGGATTACCGATCTATGTGTGAGAGTGGGTATGCATGGTACTGGCACAAAGATATGAAAGAATAGGGCCATACTGCAGGTACACGAGTTTTCCCCCTGTCGTGCTAGAACAAGTCATTAATCTCCCATCGAGTCAAATGTCGAGCCAGCGAAACACAGCGGCGACTAGACTGGTACATACTTGTTTCCGTAATGAACACCCTCGTGGTTGATGAGAACCATTCAGGTTGGGGAGTTTCCTTACAGTCTCGATGGTGAGCCTTTGGTGGTGATGTTTTGGGTACCAGAGGTTAACCTACCGACGTTGACATCATGAAAGGCATGTTGTTCAAGGTGGGTCGCTCCGCGCAAGCCCACTTGGAGGCATTCTACATCACGCACCTTCGGCAAGCATCCACTTTGATATGAATCATGGGGTGTGCGATGACATCCATCAGACGGTCCAGCATCAAAGTTGGCTGGTCTTTCGCATCTCTTCCGTTCTGGGAGTTGTATTCTTGGAACCCTCGATCGAGAATTTGCTAGAGACTTTGGTGGGTGTTGAATGAGAGTCAGCAAACCCAAATGCTTCGTCCTTCCGCTCCTGGTCGTTCTTTCCTGGAGCAGATGGTTGGTCGTATCGCACGTCAGGATGATCTTGAACCAGGTGGTCCAGCAAAGTAAAGGGCGACATGTTGGACACAGTAGGGGACAACGGGCCGGTCACCAGGGATGTTCATGAAAATAGAGGTGATAGCGTATCCCCTTGCTTGTGGTGGCAGGGTTCGCTGTAGTCCCACGGCTGGTTCTATGGCTCCCTTACTCATTATATCACCACCCCATTGTCGCTGGATGTTAGTACCTTCCTGAGGTCGCCTCCACCTAGGTTCTCTCCAGCAGAGACGTGGTGCCATGTGAGTAGATGCACGAAAATACCCATCTGCAGATCTGCCTTCTTCAGGAGTGATAGTTTGACATGCACGAATGCAGGTTTGTGTCTGGTGCATCTGCTGCAATATGGTTCACTGGCGTGCAGAGTGCCCATTGCTCATTATTCTGTTCAGCTGCTGAGAACGAACAACTTTCTGGGTGATGCAAAGGCGCTGGAGTGTTCGTTGAAGGGTAGGGAGAGTGCATACACATGACATTTGTCCCATAGTTTGTGTTAAAGCTCGTCAAGGTAGGTGTTCCGGTGCAGAACTGTAGCATGAATGAAGGCAGTATCTGCTATGCTGAGGATGCAGCGGCGCCCAACAACATGAGAGTACTTGTGAGGATTGTATACAACGCCGAACTCAAATTTGAATACAGTTCAACGCTGTTGTTGACGGGTAAAAACGAGCTCGTTCGGTTTGACAGACTTCTCCTCCTTCGTGATAGACAACTTGCGAGTCGGCGACCGACGTGGCAACGACATGATGGTGTGAAGTAGCAGTGTGCTAGCTGAGGCGCATCGGGGGTCCTACTCCGGCTGATCCTGAGGGCTCGAAATTTCAGTCGTATCGCTTTGAAAATATCAGAAAGTTGGCATCGCGCCTGTCATACGTGATTGAAACCCAGCAGTGTTCCGTCGGCTCATATTCGGTTCAAGGTGTGAGGTCAATTGGTTTATTGTCATGAAGTCATGATTCCACGTAACCACCTCCTGCCTAGCACGAGAGAGAGATAGAAAAAGTTCAAGCTTTCTCTATCCAATGAGGTTCATACGGTTCAGCCGCTGAGCCCAATCACATGCATTTTCAATGGTAAGTACCGGGGTGGCGTGCCTGCAGTGCAATCGCCTCAAGGAAGTGCAGCTGGGTGGCAGGACGGCATGCTCCCGGAAGACGGGGTCGATGGCAGTCGCGCTCGAGGCGTCTATCATGAGTGTCAATTCGAAGGGCATACTAATTCGGATCGATCCCTCGACCATACGCTTCAGTTTCAGTTGTTCCGATAGCCTGAAAGGTTTCGTGCTTTAGGGTCAATGCGCCAATTGCAGCATCGAATTCAGGATGGACGCATGTCTTCAGTCGTTATGGTCACCGAATCAGAGCGTCAATTAATGGGTCCTCCATCTCTTGGCGCAATAGCATTGACAATGACGAGCGGGCATCTACTTCGTGGTGCCACACATCAATCGTTGATCAACACCCCACTTTACATGTATCGTCACTGTTACTTCCCGTCCTATGGTTCTGACTGTCACGTAGCACGTCGTCTGAGTT
>JBBPTD010001072.1:0-13292 GCA_038093895.1 Boletus aff. mottiae
TACCGGACTATCCAGACGTGCCCGGACTTCGATGGTCGGTGACGGGATATGGTATTAGGGGTTATAGGGGACGACGGAAGATGGGAGAATAGGGGAATACGAACGTAGAGACGTACCAGTCTCTACAACGTCTTCCTTGGACTTCATGCTACCATTAAGTGCACGCTATCTCTTAGAACCTTCAGCCTAGTCTTTCAAGGCTACGCTCGTCCCTACCCAGGCCAAGTGTAACAGTCTCCATGCGTTCTATGAGAGAGTGTGCAGAGGGGCCGGTGTGGTTGGGGGGGATGGTTCTAGTGTTGAAGGCACCATCCTCATTGAAGGCGGAATGTTGCTGTGCATGAACATAGCAGCGGTGTTTGACAATGGGCTCGAGGGTGCAAACAACCTGAGTGGTGGTGATCTCCCCAATACGGCAAGTGAGGGAGATGACCTCTTGGACCTGAGGGAAGGCAGGGGGCCTGTAGTGGGCGGCGCTGAGAGTGTGTGTGAAAGCACGGGGGTCCTGAGCAGGCTCAGTGAAGTTGGTGGAGGCCAGGCTGAATACCGCGGGCTCCTGGAGCATGTTCGCAAAAGCAAACAAGGCAGAGGATGACTTGGTGGTGGTGGCCACACGATCCTTGCACTTCTTCTCCTCTTCTTCAGAGCACTTGCCCTGACGACGCTTCTTCCCCTTGTCCTTCTTCTCCTCATCCTTTTTATTGGAAGAGGTCTCCTGCTGTTTCTTGAAGGAGGGGTCGCCTTGCTGGCACTTCACATTTGAAACCTTGTTGGCCTGGGCGCGAGGTGGAGGCCAGCAGGTGAGGTAGTGCTGCCAAGCAGCGGTGAGGACGGTCTCCAGTTCCACCATGGTTAAGACCTTGGTCTTGGTGGGGTTGGCATCGATAGCAGTGTTGAGCTGCTGGTGGAGGGTCTTCACATATTTGGGGAGCTTGGCAATGGTGATGAGTGCCTTGAGGTTATCTGGCACTTTATGCTAGAGCTGTTCCAGTTGGGCGAAGCTGATGTTCAGCTTTGAGAAGCTTGGGCCAGGGTGGTTGTTGTCAGGGAAAGTAATCCCGAGCATGATCTTCCACTCGGTGTAGGCAGAAGCAAGGGAGGCAGTCTTGTACTTGGCCTTGATGCTGTCCCAAAGGTCTTTTGCGACAACAGTGGAGGCAAAGTTGCCAGCAATGGCAGGGTTGAGACAAAGACAGATGGAGCCAAGGGCTTGGTCATCATTCTTGTCCCACTTGTTCTGGGCTTCTTCCTCAGTGACAGTAAGGGCTGTACCGGCCATGGTGGGGTGCGCTTTGTTGAAAAACTTGTTTCAGACGCCAATGGCATGAAGGTATGCTTCCATTTCCTGTGCCCAACACTTGTAGTTGGTACCATTGAGCTTGGGGATAGTGGAGAGGGTAGACAACATGTTTGTAGGTTCTAGAAGAGTGACGTGTCAGTTTGAACCAATGAAGGGAGCAAGAAAGGCATTCGCATCACTGAACAGTCAGAGCTTCCAGAATGTAGGGTCATAGTGACCCCCTACATCCAGAGTCTGATGGCTGCTGCTCTTGAGCGTTGCTGCATCAAAGAGCATTCAGTGTTTCCACACAAAATGGCCTATGTCCAAGGGGTTCACCCATGAGCAGATGACTATGGTGTAAACACTGTAGTCAGAGCTGCAGGGCTCATAACCTGTTGCAATAGCTAGTAGCTGGCATTGCCACATGGGCTACTTAGGAATCTACTCTAGAGTTACTTACCTTGGAGGGGTTGGGGTTCTCAAAGATGATAGCAGTTGCTGGTCAAGAGAGATATATATTATTCAGACTCAGATGAGTCTTATATATGCTTTGTAATGCTTACTTAATATAAGGTCATGTGACTGTAAGTATGCATCCTTTCAACATTGCATGTTGACAAGGATTTTGATGACCACTGGGTTGCTTTCATCAATTTTCATCACCATTTCCTTGTAGTCAGCAATGTTATCAACATCGATTGCATCTGCAACACGTTGCCTACATTCACCATGAGTCTGAGTCATGTAATGAACAAATAAAAACATACCCTTTTATCTTCAGTAAAGTGTATCTAAACAGGTAATGTTTCTTCGCAGTGACCTCATAGTCATCCTGGCCATGCTTTTCAAGCATACCCTGCAAAAATTCAGTATAGTTTGAAGACTTGATGGCAAACGAAAGTTCCTTCGTTTTCATTGTCTTCTCTTCCTTTGAGGTAGCTTTACCTCAAAGTATTTTCTTGACCTTGGAATAGATAATCAACAACATGGAGAATACCTGTTCAATTTCCGAGTTCTCCTCGGGTTCCAGTGTTCCAGATGGCAACACAGGCATGGTGATGTGAAAAAAAAAGCCACTAGTAGTACTGATACATAGCTAGGTTACATTCAGGGTCCTGTGCACGT
Organism: Boletus aff. mottiae; assembly: GCA_038093895.1. Taxonomy (NCBI): domain Eukaryota; kingdom Fungi; phylum Basidiomycota; class Agaricomycetes; order Boletales; family Boletaceae; genus Boletus; species Boletus aff. mottiae. The sequence continues at coordinate 2,408 of JBBPTD010001072.1, forward strand.
GACAACACGTGATGGCCCAAAATTGCAAACGATTTGGTCAAATTCCACGAACTTTTGAAAACCGCTGTAACTTCCACCATTCTGATGACCACGTCGTCGACAACGCCCGGTGCGTCCTGACAAGATGGAGCGCACATCCGAGATGCTGATCGTTGAATAAGAATGCTGTGACCCAGTTGAAATCAATGCCGGTGGCTGGATACGGACGGTGATGTTTTCGGCTGATGGCGAGCATCTCGTGAGCGGGGGTTATGAGGGAATTCATCTGTGGCGAGTAGAAGACGGTAAAGAAATGGCAACAATGAAAGCGCATGGTGTCTGTTGCCTCGCAGTGTCCATCGATGGCAAATGGATCGCAGCGGGGACAAACGTTGGCGACGTGTATGTGTGGAACGTGAAGACGCACGAACAAGTTTTCTTCCAGCACTGGGGTTACAAAAGCATTCTCGGTGTCGATTTCTCTCCTGACGCGACTCACGTCATAGCTGCTTCGGAAAACCACACAGCATCGGTCTGGGACATTGCAACTCGCAGTCGAGTTCTTCTCCACCACGAGGGTCCGGTGGTTGCAGCGAAATACTCGCCGCAGGGCGACCGAATCGCGACAGCCACAGAATCTTCCGTTCGAGTCTATGACAGCAATGATAGTCGATTACTGGTGGATATTAAAGTAACAGTCTCAGCGTCGTTCAACAACGGCCTCCTCTGGTTCAACAACAACCACCTCCTTGTCCTCTCCGACAACAAAATCAAACAATTTGATGCATTCATAGGATCAATAACCTCGGAGTGGTCTGTCCCTGGCAACAAGTTCGCGTGCATCTCTCTACCAAAGCACGGGAAGTTCCTCGCATACTCCACAATACATACCGTCACGTTCTGGGACATCTCGACACACATACAGCTCAGTCTTGTCCAACACTCTCGAGACATATGTTCCATCGCAATCTCACCAGGTCACCGGTTTCTCGCAACTAGTGGAAAGGACGGGAAAATCACCATTGAAAGTCAATCCCGTACTAATGTAGGTTCCGTGTACTATGTCTGTCACCGTACGTTTCGCACTGACTCTGATGTGTATGTATTCCAGGAAAAAGCTTTAAAACTCTCCGGTCTACTCCGCATCGCTGTAAGCAGCGCGTCTCCTTGGATAGTTTCAGATTTCATCAACTTTCTTTTTCAACCCTGTTCCGTATAGGGTTCATTCCCATTGTCTGCTCTTCATCCCATCTTTCATGAACCAAACATTCAGATCGACGACGCTGCCCTCGATTTATGGAAGCAGGATCAACTCACCAACGCGGATGCATTATTAACCGCAGAAATCATTAGCTCTCAGAGTACAATCCATCATGTATTTGCTAGTCGAGCTCTCGTGCGCGCTCGTTTGCGAGAGTGGGAGACAGCCCTCGTGGATGCTGAAATGGTATTTATTGATTTACCCTCACAACATAGACGCTGATGCTGATGCTCACCAAGGCCATTGAGATTCAGCCGTCCGTGATTGCATACATCGCACAGAGTATAGCGCTTGTCGGCAAAGGCGAAAAGTACAAGGGCTATCAAACCTGCGACATCGCACTCGTGCGCTTCCATTCGTCTCATGGTACCTTCCTGCTTCTGATCAAGGTATGTAACCTTCGGTCTTGCGTGTGCCTTATTTGTTCATATGCCCTCAGGCTATCATTGTATTTATGGCCGGAGAGCACTACGATGCGATATCGCGTGTAGACGACCTCATCGCTATGGTCACCTCTAACTCAATATGCTATGTGGTCCAGGTATGTATATGGTGTGTCGATACATCGCGACGTCACCACTGATATTCCCAATAGGCATATATGTATCTTTTACTTGGAAATTCGCGGACGGAATGCGGCAACTACGAGGGTGCGATAGACGCGTTTGAACATGCACGAGCCCGAATGCGACACTGCGGGAGCCAGCTACTCTTGACGATATCTCTGGTAAGCTTCAAATCTATATATTGCAATGTCCTGCCTCGTTCAATGTCCCTGCCAGATATTCGGCTGGCAATTTGATAGCATCGACTTGACGATTTGGCAATGTCTCTGTGATGCCCTGTATGCAGCAGGTCGCACCGAGGACGCGGTCAATCGTTTCCACCAAATGATGTCTGAATTCGGAGGAGAGAATGACCTGCATGGTGAGCAGTTGGAATGGGCTTCGAGTGAGTGGTCGTGCATTTCGTGGCGTCGTCGCTTCGGTATATCATATCTTCTGTCAGACTTCCGTCATCGCTCCTCCGAGCAAATGGAGCATCTCGGAGACTCAGGAGCAGATGCCCGACGACATGACGTGGCCATCTCCCACTATACGATGGCACTGTCCCTCGATCCCCCCATCCCACAAAATATTCACATTAAGCGAAGTAAGACATTTCTGGCAACCGGGTCATGGAAACAAGCTCTAGACGATGCAAATCAGGTACATCATTTTTCAATCTTTGACATCAGTCTTGTGAACCATCATCATAAGGTTATCAGGCTCGATCCGTCGTCGCCATGGGGCTACCAGCTAAAGCATGCAGCTCTACACAAGGCAGGAGAGTATGGTGACGCGGTCGATGCCTTTGAAGCGATGCTCTCGAGGATGGCAGGGTCGCCTGACCTGGACGTTCAACGTGAGTTCTATGCTGTTACTGTGACAACAATCCTTCATCCACATTTTTCGATAGAGCGTAGTGACCAGTACATCAGCCCTTCGACCACACGAGCCACGATCCGCAGAGTTGTTCAAAGGACTATACGTCATTCGCCACGCGTGCTTATTGATACGACCACGGGCCGTCTCCACAATAGGGCCGAGCAGGCAGCTGCATTTGAATCCCTCCCCATTTTCAAAGACCTTGTATCGTCGACGACGACACGCATTGACTACGTCCGGATCAAGCGAGAAGTACGACAGTACTTTCGATACGTGATGCTATCACACAAATGGGAGGACAACGAACCGCTGTTCCAGCAGGTCGTACATATCGCGGTGTATGTCCTGGAACAATCTCCAACTCACGACAAGCTGCAAACGTTTTGCGAGATTGTTCGGGATGGCGGGTTCAATTGGGCATGGAGCGATACATGTTGTATCAATAAATCCGACCATTTCATACTCCAAGAAGCTCTGGTGGCCATGTTCAAGTGGTACCAGGGTTCGGCCCTAGTGATCGTCTTCCTTCGTGGTGTTCGTTCTTCGTCACAGCTCGGCGCTCTCGTGAGGAGCGTTTGGAACGCCCGTGCCTGGACTCTTCAAGAATACGTTGCTGCCAAGGTCGTCCACTTTTACACCGAGGATTGGACTCTTTATCTCAATCTGGAGTTGTCCAACCACAAGGAGTCACCAGAAGTGATTTCGGAGATGGAGCAAGCCACTGGGGTCTCTGCGGATCAATTGACATCGCTTCGTCCAGGGCTAACCAGCATTCGGGAAAAATTGCGTCTGGCTTCGACGCGGCAGACGACACTGTTGGAAGACGCCGCATACTCGTTGCTCGGCATATTCTCGGTTACTGGTTTACCGGCGATATACGGTGAAGGGGAGGGTTCACTAGGACGTCTATTGGCTCACGTTCTCACCGGATCCGGAGATGTGAGCATCCTTGCATGGACCGGGGAGTCTGGTAGCTTCAACAGTTGTCTGCCCACGCATATCACTGTATTCGATGGGCCGGCAACGTCACACATTCCGTCCCCAATCCCTGACGCGGAGATGGAAAGGATCATCACCGCCCCACACGCTTCTACATTCGACCTTGATGTGGCCCTGAGCCTATATGACCGTCTCAACCAGCTTCCAGCACCCTGGTTTGCAGCGAGTCGGATGAAACTTCCGTGCATTGCATTTCAACTCTCGCCGCTTTCACCTTTTCGCACACGTTCAGGGCGTCTTTATCGTGCAGACACACCCGCCTTTGGCATGGTGGAAATTATAACAAGACAGGACCTCTCTCGGATGCATTCTCTCTATCTCGTTCACCCCTGGTTGGACGCTCTCCTTGAGCAAGAGGGCATGCACAGTGGCACGTCTGTGGAGGATGACGCGCACAACACAGATGATGCGGAAATCTTTGACGAGGAATTTGACGATGATTCCTCGCCACTCCCCGAAGCTGAATTGCCGTTCCACATTGCTCGCCAGCATCTGGTTCCAATCGACAGGGAGACTCGAGCACGACGGTTCGTTGCGCGTCTTAGACAGCCATTCGGAGCACTGTTGCTCAGGCCGATCGTGTCGAGTCGACGTGGGACGGATTACAAGCGGGTTGCAGTTGATAGCTTGATTTCGGTACAGTTTCAGGAGAACGTCTCTCTGGCTGATATTCTGGACAATGTTCGTACACTCGATGTTTTGTAACGCCTTTCAGATATGTCCCCAACTTGGACTATGCTATGGTGAACGTATCATTCTTCCGTGCATATCGATAGAGAAACGCGAGCTCGGTGACTCGTTGCGCATCTCAGACAGCCGTTTGGTGCACTGTTGCTCACGTCGGCGTCGACGGGTGGGCGTGCAGTGGATTGCTATGGCGTTATTTTTGCACAAAAAATATTGACCGCGTTCCGCGCCACTTTCACTGCGTACTACATGTTGCGCGTCACTCCTACCGCGGTGTGCACTGTGCGAACTGCACGCTCCATGTTGCACGTCACTCCCACCGCGGTGTAAGAATCCAATGCCAGAATTTTACGTTTTAAAATATTGTGTTTTCGGGCCTTCGGTGTTGGAGGGTACAGTTGCTCTCTGCAGTTTCTGGGTACGAGAGTATGATGTACATGTGCCTATCCAGCTATTGACACAACATGAATCAAATAATGGGAGCTACACTAGGGTTGGATGACCACGAAGCGAATGCGAACATCTTTGTTTTTGAGTGAATGATTGGGATTGCCTCTGCCTTGGCGAGACCTGGCGATGATGAGGCAGAAATGATCTTGGCGGTGTGGACCTCGATTCCGGGCGGGTAGGCGGTGACGCCGAGGATGTTGGGGATGTCGAAGGTAAATACGAAGGGGATGGCATGTCGGGGGTGGTGGGAGGAGTGATGGAGGTGAACGCACTCGGCGTTGTCAAAGTAGGGCACCAAAGGGACGAAGTGAGAGATACTCTTTGTCTTATCAAGGGAGTTAGCGCGGCTGGTCATGTTTTGAGGACCGGGCAGATCAAAGAGACCGATAAAGATGTCGATATCGTCACGGTTGTCGGAAGCACCGTCAGTGTCGACAAAAACAGCACAAGCTCTCTCTTGACGAGCTTTGTCTTATAAGCAAGCGTAGCCTCGAGTGCAGAAGGCTGTACGCCGAGGAACCCGGTAACGATACTGAGCACATCCACGCCGTTCTGAACGACAGCCGTGTCCACTGTCCACGTCACGACCACGGTCGATGTTGTCGCTGTTACCTAGAATGGCTGCAACGAGCTGGAAAGTTTGAGCGACATGTCATTTGGACAGCCCGACGGACTTGAGAGCTATCTCGAGCTGTCGAACGAAAGCGAGACAAAGACCACGTCGCGTGGTATGTGGGTGCTAGCTGCCAAATATGGTAGGCCGCCTCGCTCGTTGATGACTCAGCGCCGTCAACCTAGAGGACGACAACAACGGTGACAACCAATGCCACGGAGACAACAACGGCGGCGACGACATAGTGTCGTCAATGACCCGGCGCCATCAACGACACCACAACGACAATGGCCCAACCTGAACGGATGGCCCCCCAATGCCACGGCGACGTCGCAATGTCATCAATGACCCGGCGCCATCAACGACACCACCACCACCACAACAACAAACGTGCTCAACCGCATGCACGGAGGACACGGCAGCCGGTGACGACAACGAAGCGACGACGCCGCAATGTCGTTGATGGCCCAGCGCCATCAACGACACCACAACAACGATAGCGCACTGGCAGCCCCGGGCCAATGCCACAACAACAGGAACCATACCTGGTCGCGCTCATCCCACCCTTGCACCACATGCGAACACAAACAAAAGCTGCGCCTTACCCTTGTTTCATTTAATGACGACGACAATCACAATCACAATATGCAGTACCCGCCCGGGTTACGGATACAACCCGCTGCGGGTACGGGTACGATCCTTCAATTACCATAGAATAGTTGCATCATGTAGTATACATCATCTCTGAGCCACGACATAATTCGGATTTACATGGACTGTTGAAATCGTGCAGACAAGCTACGAGTACGAGTACATTGCCTGTATATTGAGGGACATGGAGCATGGTCCGCGCAGTACACAGCGCGGTAGGAGTGACGCGCAACATGGAGCGCGCAGTTCGCGCAGTGCACACAGCGGTAGGAGTGACGCGCGCAATGAAGTACGCGGTTGACATAATAGGCACCGCAGTGAAAGCGGCGCGGAACGCGGTAAATATTTTTTGTGCAAAAATAACGCCATAGATTGCAGGCGGATCGCGGCTGATACAAGTTTGATCACCTTACAATTTCAGGGAGAACATCTCGCTAGCTGATATTTTGGACAATGTCTGTACACTCGATGCTTTGTAGCATGTATAGCATTTCTAACAACGATTCTACCTCAGCGTTTATCGATGTGAGTATGCAGCACGTCCTACGTCGTGTCCCGAAAATGCCTCAACACCAGACGACCCTGAAAGATCTAATAACGGTCGCGTGTGCACCGTCGAGGCGCCTCCTCTGCCTACCCAATACACTCTTCCGGAAATCGTCCATCGCGAGGTCATCGTCCCCTCGCCAACAGATCCACTGGACATATTCTTCATGCTCGGTGGACTCGTCGTCGTCCAGATCGTACGGAGCATGTATCATCATTGACGCCACTCCTTCAACGTCAGTACTACCAACCAAAAACCCGCCATGTCTGGAGCGCGACATCACTATGAAATCACCTCCAGAACCAGTCAGTGAGACGGAAGAGGGGATCGGGTTGTGCGTGAGACGTCAGCACGAAACGTGAAACGCTGAAACATATGAACAGGTTGGCTGCTTGCGTCTTCAGCTCGATGGCGTCTCCGCGCGTACTACGAGAAAGTGGATGCGGTCGCCCGAATGTGCGCGTTGAAAGCGCATGGAATCAATGGGTCAGAGGTGTTGCACTGATCGACGATAGTAGGGCCATTACTCGAGGTCATCGACCCCCTCGTGAACGTGAATGACTAGCCATTTCGAAACGGGAAGGATGAGCTTGCAGTAATCGATTGCCATGCGATGCACTTACGTCCGAGTCGGCTTAGATGGGTGAATTGGAAGAGAGACTTCCGTGGATCTCCAACCCGGTGGGAAAAATCGTTATGGCCTACCAAAGGATTGTACAGCAGCTTATTGTAAAGCTAGGGTCGATCGTGCGCCAAGTTGGACCATGGTGAATACGAATCCAATCCATCGACCGAATGCTATTTCCAACAATGTGAACACTAGGGCTAAACTGCTCGGACAAGTTGAAGGATACTTGCTTGCAGGACTGTGCCATACCGGCTTGTCTTCGTCTTCAGTCTCGTACTACATGGGGGACAATTTAAACTTGACATCTGCAAAGGGTTACACCATACCTAAGCCAGTGATATTAGACCAGGATAGAAGACACTTGGTGACGACTCAGCAGGGCGTCTGACGAGTCCTCGTAAACGTCCGATTGGCCGCATTGCGGTGATTGAAAAAAACTAACCACCGACTCCCATGATGCACCGTACACTACAGATACAAGAGATCCTTTTGAATATCTTTGGTCACTGTCGTCCGCCCCGTCACGAATTCGGAGAACTCTTTGACGTCGCAGCTCTGGCCAGAACATGTCGCGTCTTCAAAGAACCAGCGCTCGATGTACTCTGGGAAGATTTGTACATGACCTATCCCCACTAGCGCGCTGTCTTCCGGCGGAGGCGTCTCATAGATCACCTACTTGGGTAAGATAGTAACTGCAGTATTCGTTACACATTGTCTAATGCTGAATATTTTTCTCCTGCTATCGTCCAAAGGACTATTCGTTTCGTAGACCACTTACACAGATCGAATGGGACATTCTGCGGAGTTACACACGTCGCGTCCGATCTATACATATAGAGGCTGGGGTCAATGGACTCAGCCGGAAATCCCTCATCAGCTTGTCGAAACCTCCTGGGGCTGAACCACTCTTCTCGAATGTTCGCTATCTGCGTTTTGAATACACGCCTGAAGGCAAACATCTGTTGCTCCTGCCCCTCCCATCCCTCCTTGTCCTTGACATCCAGTTGAATGCTCAACGTTCATTCGAGAGATCTCTCAAATCATTTGCCAAGATCTCCCCGGATCTTACGACGCTGCACATTTATCCATATCATTATGCAAGCATTGATATGGACTGTGTTGACCCCAGGATTATCTGCTGTTGGCAAAACCTCAAGACTGTTTACTGCAGTATGCGTCTGGATGTGATCACGCTTGTGCATCTGTCTCACATGCCTGCCTTGACTTGCCTCGGCTTTACGCTGCGCAGTACATTGCCGGGCCAGATTTCTCCTTCTGATCCACCCCTTATCTTCTCCAAGTTGGATGAGTTATCGTTACATTCTCAACTCTTTGACCCGATAATACGGCTACTCTCCCAAATTCAACTCCCTGCTATCTCGGATGTTTCCGCCTCCGTTGAATTCCGTCCTTCCAGACAGCATCTCTCCTCCTTCCTTGCCGGTGTTCAGACATCTGGTAGTGCTCACGCTGTCCGGAAACTGCGGTTGGTCCAAAACTTCCTCTTACATCATGCCTATGTTCCGGAGGACCGGCCTGTACTTGTTTTGGAAGACTTGCGGCCGTACATGAAATTCAGCAATCTTCGTTGCATAGACCTTGCTATTGAGTGGAAAGTGGACTTGACGGATAGCGAACTGCTAGCGTTTGCATCGACATGGCCTCGTTTGGAAGAGCTCCTCATAAATACGGAGTGGGGGTGGAATACGCCGGGTGGAATCACACCAAACGGACTACTACAGCTTCTGCAGGCATGTCGGTTGTTGACTCGCATTGCCCTCGCCATCGATACGCGATGTTATACTGAAATCCCTCCATCACCAGCAAGCCCTGGATTGACTTTGGCACGCTTATCTTACATCAATGTCCTCGACACGCTTATTGAAGAAGAATGTGTGCCAGCCATCACCGCGTTCTTTCTTGGTGTCCTACCTCGCTCCGAGTGTTACTTCACTGCCTGGAAAAAGCGGGCAATGGACTGGAACCCGAACCGGGACGTGTGCCAGACCCGTTGGGATGATGTATGTCGACAGATCGAGGACGCTGTCAATCAGCTTCGTGGACATGACCATGACGATCAGATCCATTCCTAGGAAAGTCCTGGCCTGGTTCATCTTATGCGAACGTGCCTGTCATCCGGCAATTAGCCTATCGGAGGTAGCAGGTACTAGCATCGCCCGATCGGACGACGATGTACTAGACTTTTGTTCTTATTTAACTTCGTTGACGCTTGATCATTTGGTTCTATTGTTGTGGTTTGATCCTTGTGCGACATTATACTTTTGTTTGTTCCTAGTACTTGGAGCGTCGATGGCTCAAGCATAATTTATTTTCGGCTTGTGGACCTAGTACATGTTCCGAGCACGCCTGTTTTCTACTATTTTAACTATCACCCATGTCCGTTTTCCTCTTCAATACACCGTGACAGACGGATAGACGACGAAAAAAATTCTGACAGGTACATGGATGATTCCATCGACGGCTCCACGCTGCTTCACGAACCTGAATTCTGGTCACACCTTGCTCCCGCCCATACTCTCGGCCTACCAACTACCAATGGACAGAGAAACGCGGGCACGACGGCTCGTTGCGCGACTTAGACAGCCATTTGGTGCACTCTTGCTCACATTGGCATCGGCGGTCGATTACAGGCTTGATCAGGGTCTTGCTAGCTGATATTTTGGACAGTACACTTGATGTTTTGTGACATGTAGCATCTTCAAGACCAATCTCCGACGCCGATGATTCTACTACAACATTTGACTCGGTGTCGGAACCTTTGGACTTCGATGCGAGTACTATGTAGCATGCAAGTAGCATGCGGATCCCTTTCAACTTTTCAAACATTTGTGCTTCCTTCGTCCTCGCAGAACGTGCAATGGTAGTATATCGTGTTCCATAAATACCTTAGCGCCAGGCATCCCTGAAGGATCTAACAACGGTTAAGGCGCCTCTTCCCCGTGCTGAATACACACTCCCAGAAATCGTCCATTGCCCAACAGATCTGCTGGACATATATTCTTCATGCCCAGCCGACTGATCGTCGTTGCGTGGGTCAAGTCGTACCCAGGATGTATCATCATCGACGCCGCCCCTTCGACGACCAAACCAAGACGCGGCTCCTCAAAATCGCAGCCTAATCGCACTCACTACGAATTTACGTCCAGAACCAATCAGAGAGAGAGACTAAAGAGGTGATTGGGCTGTGCGTGAGACGTCAGAACTTCAAAACACCAGAACGCTGAAACACATAGTGATGCCGAACCGAGTGGTCGTTTGCGTCTTCACCTTGGTGGCGTTTCGGCGCGTACTACCAGAAAGTGGACGGGGTCGCCGCCTGAATCAGTGCGCGTTGGAAGCGCACAGAGTCAATGCGTCGAAGGTGTTGCACTGACCCACGACCATAACTCGAGGCTCGCAGTGACGGATCCCGACTCCCGAGTCATAATAATCCAGCCGCTGCCACGACGTACGCGTGTGCGGTGTTTGAAATCGAAGTGAACCTTTCGCTCGAAACTCACCGCAGGCATCGGCCTGGAATAATAGTCCTAAATTGGGCCTCAGTTGCGCCACCGGCGAAACATTTGAACGTGGCTTTCTGTGGCATTCGAGCTGAAGGAAGTTTCGAGTTTGAGTATAGTGT
>JBBPTD010001073.1:0-13289 GCA_038093895.1 Boletus aff. mottiae
AGGAGAGGGTTGGTGGGTTCTGAGTGGGGCTGAGGGCTTTGAGGTCGTGTTCTATGCTGCTAGGTTGTCTTCTTTCGCCGAAATTTTTCGGGGTCCCAGTAGCGGTGCCACGTGGTACGAAGGAAAGGAGTTCGTGAGCGCGCGCTTGATTTGTTGTTTCGTTGATGTTATGGAGTGACCGCGTACGAATTTACCTACTTACTATCATTACCTACCAAATGCACAATTCCGTTTGGAGAGTCGCTCCCTGACAGCCACAACCCGTGTTACCCCGACCGTCAGTATTTCAGTGGTCACGGCGGTGAGTCTCTCAATGTAAAAGTCCATGCTCGTCTTGTCTGGTGGATGCCAAGCGATATAGATCAGCTCACACAGCGCCAGGTGCTCGCGGGCATCAAGATACTCCTATATTCAGGACATATCGTACACCTAAACAACCTGAAGTCCACTATTCACCGACGGGCCTCAGGGCTTTAGGTTGTTGTTTGCGCCTGCAGATGATGAAAACAAGGGAAACCAGTAATACTACAGATATGCCAATAAAGATCCCTCCAATGACCAGCCATGTCTTCCCCGACGAGTGCGTAGAACCTGTTGAACTTGAAGTATTCAAGTTTGTTGCATTGATGTACAACCAGTAATTGGCATTAGCACCACAGCACGTGGACAGCGTCACCTGCAATACGTTAGTTGTCTTGGGCCAGTATACGCCGCTGAACTCACCGTGGAACCATTGGTGTTATCGTGATCGTACCATCCAAGTGAAACTGTGCTGTTTGTAGCAACCCTAACACATCATCAAAATCCAGTTTGCATTTGAAAAATCGAGTTGCCAACTGGATAAAATTTTGTGCAGATAGTATTATATACCAGCTGTACGCTGTAGAGCTCTGCACCAGAGCGGAAGACGATTGATCAGGAGAGATGTACGTGTTGTATGCGACGTTTTTGACCGTATACGTGGCATTACTCGATGCCTGTATTTGCCACTTGCGAAAACAGTATAAGGGTGAGTGATTCCGTTGTACCAGAAATTATATCTTACTTGTTGCTGAGAGTTGAAATTGCAGGTCGAGACTTGCGGGGGAGATTGGCTATCTGGGAATGTGAGACATCCCCCCACTGAATCATTTTCAAGATAATAGGCGCCGTCTGGCAAAGCCGACATTATGAGAAGAACACAACAGCGGTCTTGAAGTATTGAGGTGGGTCCCACACCTCGATGGTGTCGGAGGACCTCAGGTACGTGCGACTTATATTCTCCTCTTCAAATGCTTACTGACCAATCGGACGTATGCCTTGCGTACGCCAGCTGCGATAGAAGCAAATTATGTAACGGTCTAGATTGTTTAGCAAGAGAATTGGCTCCGTGGTTTCAGGTTGATTATGGATAGACTGTACACTGTAAAGTATTTTGCACATAGGATAACACTTACTAGGTGCGAGAGCATACATTCCCCATTAATCCCCGGCGACTTGAATGAGCTTTTGACCTCCCTCCTCGCTGTGGTTTCAAGGTGGACCATGCAGTAGGGAAATAGGGGTTGAGATCCTAATTATATCGAGAAGTGTTCCTGTGGGCTTCTGAGCTGTGGACGCCGTCAGAAGCCTCGGGATACGTAATGAAACCCACCTGACACGACCGCCCGTCAATATGTCAGGACTCACCGGCTAGATAGCGATACGGCTGTTCTGTCTCGCATTTAGGTCGGTCCAAGATACATGTATGGCTGTTGTGTGTCAGAAAAAAAGAATAGAACTTTGCCTAATTGATAAGGGACTCGACATAGGTACTCGGAAGTAATGAGTCTAAGATTCACCCTTCATCAGTACGTGAGCTATGCCCCAGCTGAGCAAACAAGTTCAATGTTCACTGACGACAGGTAGTGTCTCGAGGTGGTGCTTGCGCTGCCGCCGCAAGACACAACGAACGAAGACAAGTTGTAGTACACATACTAGTCGAGCTTGGCCTATTGTTACGTTCTATTCGACTTGGTACTGGTCAAGTTGAATGCATTGATGTACAACCAGTATAACTACAGCACGGGTCCGGCACCACCTGAAACATGCTCGTAAGGAATTTGGTCCGGAGACAACATACTGTATAAAATGATGATTGAGCTCACCACGCAATTATTGGCGCTAGTACTGTTAATATATCCCAGTGAAGATGCGGAGGTCAACTCAGCATGTCATCAAAGCCCATTTCCAAAAAAAAAAAAAAAGATAAGTTTCCAGCGAACCGATAGTTTTGTGGATATCTTGAAACAAATACTCCGAAGAATCCAAACGAAATTTCAAGATTGGTTGATAGTGTACTTACGTAATTGAACCGTCTTTAGGAAAGGCACTAATGGGTCCGATCGCTACAGTACGAGTGAACCTCTCATTCTTTGGATCACAACCTACTCATGGCTGATATTCTAGCCTTGATTGGCGTGACGAGCGCCAGTTCGCTTGGCATTTTATCGCCCACATTCAAGGTGGTACAACAGATGGCAGACACGTACACACATATCAGACTCGGGCAGAAGAGATGCGAGGTCATCATTCAGCGAGCGGCCCTCATCGTCAAGGAGGTCCACGATAGCTCCAAGTGGCGAAATGATCAAATCAACATTACGAAGCTCCAAAAGTACGTACACGATGAATGACGCAACTGAAGTGTTAACTTGACCCTTTGATCGGATAGGAAATTCGGAGAGATCCAAACCATTTTGCAAGGGCTTGCTGACATGTCGCTCTTCAAAGCCCTACTTCGCTTTGAGGACACTAACAAGGACATTGAGCGTGCAAATCGTCAACTTTATGAGTGTTTGCAACTGTTTCCGGTAAGTGTGGCAGGTTAAAATCAGCTGAAGACTGAACCTTCAGCGTCACACTATTTCTTAGATTGACCTTTCGTTGTACGTCCAATCTCAGAGCAAGGCGGCAATGTCGGATCAAGATTTTCTCCAATCTCTCCTTGAAACACTTACAGGAAACTATGAGGAAATCCGTAGTCGATTTGGCATTTATAATGATCAGCAAATAGACCAGGCCATGGCTGTCATGGAACGGGTACGTAAGTTTTAGATTGTACACATCCGGAAGAATTCAAGTTAACTTAACTTAGGAACTGAGGCATGCAAGGGTTACATCCGAGGAACATATGTCGGTGGAGCTGAAGATCATGAAAAAGAGCCTTGAGTGTATCAAGTCAACTACAGGACGGGGCGTACCGAAACAGAGCAAATGGCTTATCACAGAGTACGATCTCCACTATTGTGGTACGATAGGTGGTGGAGGATTCTCGACCGTCTCTAAGGCGCGATTCAGAGGCACGTTGGTTGCGGTGAAGACATTGAAGGACATTGGAAATACAAAAGAGGTTCGTCTTCGTTTACTTGGTCGGTTTTTTCTTCGAGCTGTCTATTCATGCGTTGGATAGGCACTGGAGAGGGAAATGGAGATATGGAGCACGCTGCGCCATGATCACATCGTCCCATTTTATGGTGCATCCACCTTGACATTACCACCCTATATTGTCTCGCGGTACATGCAAAACGGAAATCTTGTTCAATATCTAGTTACGACACCAGATGCGGATCGTACGAAGCTGGTAATTATGTTGGGATAGTTGTGAGTGTTGTTGATAGCTAATTCTACCCCGAAGATCCTAGAGGTCTCTCTTGGGATGTACTACCTCCACGAAGAATGTGTCGTTCATGGGGACCTGAAGGGTGTAATATCAATTTATTTCCGCGTGTTCGGAGCTAATATACATCGTCTTCTTAGGTGAATGTGTTAGTAGATGATTCTGGCAAGGCATGCATAACCGACTTCGGTTTGTCGAGGGTATGTTCTTCCAAGTCAGAGGGAACCGAGAAGTGCAAGATCGCAGGAACTCTTCGATACTTAGCACCGGAGGCGCTGAAGGGTCAACTTCTGTCTTTTGAAACTGATGTGTATGCGTTTGGGATGCTGATCTACGAGGTATTGATGGTTACGAGTTATTCATTTCCCTCTTATGTGATGTCCACAGGTGTTCACAGGAGAGGTTCCATTCATTAGAGAGCCCGACAGCTCGGTGGTGGAAGGTCGTGTTGAACTTCATCGCCCAACATCAAGTAAAGTTTACGAGCACGGTTTCAACGACACGCTTTGGCGATTGCTTTCTGATTGTATATCCCGCGAACCGTTGGCGCGCCTGCGATTTAAGACGATCCAGGAGCATCTCTACTCAATAAATGAAGCGAAACCATCAGATCTATCAGTCCATGCAGGTACAATTTTGCTAGGAATCTGCATCATCTTCGCTCATATTTCCAGGCCCAATGCTAGATGTTGAGGACAATCGTTTGACTGATTGGGGGCTTGACACCAAAGTTGACACCAAACCGATGACAATCATGACATCCATTTCGCCCACCGTGTTCAATTCCTCAGCCCCACGCGACATCAGGACTTCCCCATTATTATTGCCCGTGTGTATCCAGGTGACTCGCAAGTACTTCGGTGTCCAATACAGCGCCTCACGAGAACCTGGCGTATATCTCGAGGAAGACGGCACATTCCTGTGGCAACCAATCAGAGCTAAGAAAGGGACTTTGTTATAGTGCGTAATTGGTGTGGTTCTGGCCAACTTTACTTGCTGATCCCCCCCAGCCAGGACGGAAACAAATTTTGGTATAGGAGTAGCGTTGGCCAAGAGAACAATTCATGGGAATTGTGCGGTAACGACGTTACACTACGCACTGCTTCAATCAATCCTGGGGTCTGCCACTTCAGGGACGCCAAAATAGCCCAAAGATGGTACGGGCTGCAGCTGAGCTATGCCCGTGACGGGTCTGTGTATGATTTGGGTAAGCCTTCACTTGGGCACCACCGTCCTTGTATGGCTGAGCTGCGTAGGGACAGTGATTGGTGATTGGTTCTGCACCGAGCGAAGTTGGAGACGGCTTGCACTTGGTAGGATCCAACAAGCCGATCTGGCCGATGGTGATCCAAACACACTGGTACGTGTTTCTATTTTATTTTCCTGAAGACGCGGACTGAATTGCAACGTATAGCCGACCGACCGCTCTTGGAGTGACGTCAAACTGCCTAAACGAAGTGTAATATACAACGACGCGGGGACCAAGAACTGCATCGTTTGCATCATAAATCCGGGCAAACAGTCCGGCAAACTTTGTTGCAAACTTGAAGGGCACAGAATTGTCTTCGAATCTTTTCGACAGCAAAACGATCAAGAGCCGATAAATGCGAGGGAGGAACTTTACCCGTCGGAAGAATATGCAGAAGTGGCGTTTTCTTTCTTAACCACGGCCTTGGGGAAGGCAGCGGGAAATGGTATCAAATTGTTTACCCGTTCACGTTAGGCATATGTGGAATCTACGTAGTAGCAGCTGCGAATGCGAACAGAATGTCAATGCAAACTTGCCTCGAATCAAGGCTGTACGAGAAATGTTCCATAGCATCTTTTGCGTTCTGTAAAGTCGCCCCCCCGAGTTTGGAGGAAAGGCTGCGGAACACCCACATTCCATATGCTGCGCGGTTGTGCTTAAGCTGCACAGGGCCAGAGTCGGCGTTATGTAAGAGTCAGGTGGAGGGCCGCACTGCCACGAGTGACGATGGGGATCGACACAGTTCTGGCTGCTTGTGGGCACCGAGTCACTCCCATTTTCAGTACATAAACTAGGACACTCACATCGAGTAACCAAGTCTAGTGCTATTCACCAACGGGCCCAAGCGCTTTAGGTTGCCGGTGGTGCCGGCAAACGACGACAACAAGGGAAACCAGCAATACTGCAAACATGCCAATAAAGACCCCTGAAATAATAATCCAAGTCGGATCCTGCGGGTTACTACACTGACTCGTGCAGATCGGGCTTGTTGAGGTACTACTACTGCCAGTAGTCGAATCCGGCACGTTGACGAACATCCAGAAATTGGCAGGATAGACACAGCACAAGTAAAGTGCTATCTGAACCGCATTCAATAAAGAAAGTAGTCCTGGATTGATATGTGCGGCTGAACCTACTGTGGAACCGTTGATTGTACTGTGATCATACCATCCGAGCGAAGACGTACTGTTCGTTTCGAACCTAGTATATCATCAACATCAGCGTCGAGTAAAAACAATCAAGTTACCAACGTAAGAGAATTTAGTGGAACTGATGTCAGATACCAGTTGTACGGCGAAGAACTCTGCAATAGAGCGGAAGACGATAGATCAGGAATGATATACGTGCTATATGCGACGTTTTTGACCGAAAATGTGACACTGCTCGAGTCGCTGCCAGTAATTCCCACTTGTGGCAGAAACAGTCTGAGGGTAAGTGTCTCGGATGTACGCGGTTCAATATATCTGACCTGTTGCTGCAGAGAGTTAAGATTACAACTCCAGACTTGCGGGAGAGATTGGTTGGTTGTGACCATGCCAGTGAGACATCCCCCCACCGATTGGATAATAGGTGCCATTTGGCAAGAGCCGAGTGGTAGCAGACATTATGGGAGAACACAGTTGCGATGAGTCTGAGGTAGGTCACACACCTCGGAGCAATGGTGTCAGAGGATCTCAGGTACGTACTTATATTCTTATTCTTCACGGTCTGGATCGGTTGGCAAGGAGATTGGCTCCGTGCTTCTGGCCCTGTAGACCGTACAATACTACAACGCAAAGCGGAGTAATTTGTGTCTATAACAAACAAGAGTATTATGACTCGGATGACTTTTGGCCTACTTTCAGGCAGCGTGTTGGCATTACAGATTCCAACCGGCCGCCAGACCTCATCTGAGCCGCGACCGTGACGCCTACGAAACCCACACCTCAGTGACACAACCGCCCATCACCACTCCATATATTCAGAACTCGATTGTGCGATACGGCCGTTCTGTTACCCACTTGGGCCGGTTTCAGATGCAAATACAGCCGTTGTGTGAGCCACGTCCGACTCGGAGTCGTTGTCGTTGTCGACAAGTCACAAGAAGGGTGTCAAGAAACTTTGGCGTCATCTTTCCGAGCTGATAGGAAACCTGACATACGTACTCGGCTCAGATGATCCATACACCGAGTATATGATTCACCAGCACCGACGACAGAAAGTGTTTCAAGACTCGAGTTGTTGCTCGCGCCGTGGTCGTCGGATACCAACAGTCATCCACTTCCGATCCGCCACGTGCATATGTCGAGGTTGGTGTGACTTAACGTTGATCGAATCTCTGAACAAGTATCCTAATCGTAGACCAACACAACACAGGGGTGCTAGGCAGAGGCTCCGATCCTTGCGGCTTTTGTGAATTACCTACACTCGCTTGTCAGTTGTTCAAATTGTCTGCAGCACATTGGTTGGGCTGAGAGATGGCCTCGAGGAGCCGAATACGATGATGCGCATAGTCGAGGTTATGCATAAAGAGTAAAAGCCTACGTTTTTGTTTGTTGTACGATGAATGAGTAACATCCGCTCTCCTCCGACCATGATAGCTCATCTGGCGCGGAATACCATCCACTCGGCCCACCAAAATGCCATCCCAATCAAGCGATCAACGTCGACGCGGTAGTGGCGTCATATTTGAAGTTGGGTTGAATGACCTGCTTAGTCTTGTAATACCTCGCCAATCGGTGAATTCGACTCTCGATGAGAATGAGGCGGAACTTGGAGTCCTTGTCTTTTCGATTGACTTCGAGGTGTTTGCGGACAGCGATGGCTTTTTTGATGAGGTGGTAGAGGTCTTCGGGGATGGAGGGTGCGAGGGCTGTTGCGCGGCATCGCAAATGATGGCACGGGTCAGGGGTCGGTAAGCGTTGCTCACGGATAAAGAGAAACCCGCACGTACAGTTTTTCTTCAACACCCGGAGGATCTTGTTACCGGTGACGAAGCGCACCTGGGGGATTCCGTACGAGTCACGGAGAGCGACACCGATTTGGGATGGAGTGAGACCCTTGCGGGCGAGTTTGATGATGTGTTCGACGACTTCATCGGGGGTGGTCTTGAGCCATGATGGTGGGGTACGGCGGTATGGAAGGGCAGAGGAAGCTAAGAAAGGTTCGGTGCTGGATCATATGAGTGGGGTAGTTCGACGACGCACAGATACCCTTTCCGGGAGCGTGCATACGACCCATGGTTGCTCTGAAATTTTGTCAACGACGTCGCAGGGGATGGGCACAAGGACCACGTACAGATTTTGGCGACGTTGAACAAAGTCTTGAGGATGCCTTGGATGGGCGTAACAAGGGAGCGATGACACAGTGTGTCACGCGTGACATTGTGGCTTGTGATACTGTACAGCTGAAAACCTTAATTCGTTAGTCAGCTTGTGGATGGCCCCGAACTGGGAACTGGACACTGCTCGCCACCCTCAAGACCGACCCCCCGCCGGTGACGACGATCTCGAACCATGTGCGTACATCCAGCTCACTCTCGTCTTCGACGTCGATGCTGACAATCTCACCAGGATGAAGCTGAACATAGCCAGTGAGTATGTGTGCTAGATCACCCGTGCGTACGCTCATCGTCGCGTGCAGACCCCGCCACTGGCCAACAAAAAACCGTCAACGTCGAGGAGGAGCGGCGCTAGTACGTCAAAGCCCACCTCTCGCGTCCCTCTCTCATCTCCACCCAGCCGCATCTTTTTCGACAAGAAAATCTCCCAAGAAGTCGAGGCTGACCCGCTAGGCGATGAATTCAAGGGTTACATTGTCCGCGTCACGGGTGGGAATGACAAGCAAGGATTCCCCATGAAGCAGGGTGTTCTGCTTCCCCACCGTGTCCGTCTCCTCCTCTCCGATGGACACTCGTGCTACCGCACTCGTCGCAATGGTGAGCGCAAGCGCAAGTCCGTCCGTGGGTGCATCGTCGGTCCCGACATTACCGTCCTCTCCCTCGTTATCGTCAAGCAGGGCGAGGGTGAGATCCCCGGATTGACGGACAACGTCCTCCCCAAACGACTCGGTCCCAAGCGTGCAACCAAGATCAGAAAGTTCTTTAACTTGGGCAAGGATGACGATGTAAGAAAGTATGTTGTCCGACGGGAGGTCAAGAGCGCGAAGAAGGAGAACGCCAAGCCCTCCACCAAGGCGTGAGTTGCGATATTAATCATCGCGGTCGTCAGCTCATTTGGATTCGCCAGGCCCAAAATCCAGCGACTCGTCACTCCTATCCGCCTGCAACGCCGCCGTCACCTCCGTGCCCTCAATCGTCGCCGGTTCGACCGCCAGAAGGAGCAAAAGGCAGAATACGAGTATGTTCCAACCGAAGCGCCTGCAGCTCACATGCATGTGCTCACCCGGCCTTGTATCTTTCAGTGCCCTTATGCAAAAACGTCTCGCAGAGAAGAAGGCCAAGGTTGCTGCTCTCAAAGCCTCGCACAAGTAAGCCTTGATCATCTTGCCCTCTTGGTCACGTCATTTACACCCGATTAGGGCTGCCTAAGCATCCCATTTTCCTTTCTTCACCGACACGACAATGTGTACTTCCCTGCGTATATCATGTCATTAGGCTGTCTTATGCTATTCTTCATGCCCATGCCTTGGAAATATCAATTTGCATGAAACCGAGCACGAAGCTAGCTGGGTCCACGGTGACATGGGATGATTACGTTTCTACATCTAGAGAGATTAGACGAACACGCTTACGATCTGCTCTGATGGTGGTTTCACTGGTCAGCCTGTTCCGTGTCTGCTTGTGTAGCGACCATCGCATCGTAGAGTCCGTGTTGTGAGCCAAGCCCATACGTCAACGTGAGCTCAGCCAGGATATTCGGAGAGTGTTTGAGCTGGAAATCTCGCACCATCAGTCTCCAAAATGGTCCAAAAGATCATCGATACACACCATCGAAATGATATCTTCCAACAGATGCGCTTGTCCGACCGCCATACCCATCATCCCATTCTGCGACGCATGTACGATATGCACGTGAAAATGATCTACCCATTCAGCGATCAGCAATCAGTGCCTCAAACCTCAAAGACGACATCAAACGTACAATAAGACGGCTGGTAATGCACGTACATCCGTAACGCGCCTCTCGGGAGTCCCCACCGCACCTTGACGACGTCATACCCCTTCTCGCGTATCTCTTCGAGTAAGCCGATGTGCGCGTTTGGACCACCCCTGAGATCACGCAGTGAGCGAATGGTCGGATCGGCCACGATGGCGAGGAGGTAGAGTGAGGAGATGGGGCCGTTGGGATCCCATTTCATATCGGGCATGATGAGGAAGTGGGGGGTGCGGCAGAGGACGGCGTCTGCTTCTGCCGTGCCGTCTAGAACGTCTCTGACCCTGTCATGGGATGGGTTATATGATGATGATGATGATGATGATGATAAGGAGGAGGAGGAGGCGTCGCCAACATACCACTGCGTGCGCGATGCGGGAAACGCGTCCATGTACGGTGTCACGACCGTGCGATACAATTCCGGCGTTTCAGTGACCATGATCTGTTCTTGTTTCGTGTACTGGACGGCACATGTACGATGACGTGGAGCACGTCCGAGTCGAAGTCAAACCAACAACATCTGAGATTGAGAATGGAGCAAAAGGACGCGAGGGCGGGAAACGAGCACTACCTTGCGGATATGCACCTCGGTCGCTGGAAAAATCACTCTGATCATCACGTCCGGCATATCCTCTAAATCCGTGTGAGCCAACCATCCATGCCACCACGCATACTATACAGTTGCGTTCCAAATAGTGGTACCAGTGAGTCCATCGCATGTACATGTACGAGGGATCGACGTACAATGTCTGTGTGCCCGATGCGCTTCGTAGACGCGACGATGCCAGTGGACAAGCGATCGGCGAACGTGGGTGAGAACACGGTGCGCTCGATGCGGAGGATAGCGGGGAGACGGGTGACACTGGTCTGAGCGCTAGCACTGGCACCAGTACTGTTGGCGTCCGAGTCGTTGTCGTTGGATGTACTCGGTGGGGCGGGGAACGTTCCAAGCACAATCAAAAAGTGAAAGTTGGGGCCTAGCAAGGTAGCGATGTGAACTTGGGGTTTGGGCAACGGTTCAGAGAACCAAACTTACTTTCGTCGAGGATGCGTTCAAAGGCGAACGCGTCGAGATCGTATGGAAATGAATTGTCGTTCGAGCTGGACGAGTCCATCGTACTGGAGTTGATATGGGGTCCGTCAAAGGTATTCGAGCCACGTTACAAGCTTCGTGTCGGAACTTCGTGATCCGCAACACATCAGAATAGTAATGAAAGTTCATATTAGTAACGTAGATGCTTGTGTGACATGCAATAATACACGGTTGCTTGGAGATTGGCGAAAAACTCACAAACAGAGGCTACCTCTACGAGAAGATCATAATGTATGACAGGTAAATAACAAGTCATACGTGGAATAAGCGTCGTTTCCTTCGGTGCGACAGAAGAGAGGCATCATCGTCATCGAGGAGAAAGTATCCACCATACTAGCCATACCAATCCCAAGAGAGACCCGCTGGATGGGACCGTCGACCACCGTATCCCGGCACCATTGACGAGCGGTGCAGCGAGTCCGATCGTCTGATTCAAACAAACCAAGAGTGTCATGTCGATACCTGACGGGAGCGATGAATCCGTGGCATTGGGATCACTACTCGGCGTGGCCGAGTTGTTGTAACCGTCGAGCGTCAGCACGATGCTGCTAGCACGGTAATACTGTATTGCTTGTTCCGGTGAGGGTGCTCCTGGCACTGAAGCATTGTATGACTGTGGCGATGTTGAACTTGAGGATGAGAGGGAGGAAGAGCAGTTGGCGTCTATCGAAGAGATGAGGGATGAAACAGTGCTATTGTCGGAGAGCACGTGGAAGGTCGTGTTAGTACTGTTGGAAGCAAATGTCGCTTCGGCCATTGGTCCACCAACACGACTGGTATTGTACCAATCTCCATACTGGAATTGAGACGGTTCTGTGTCAGACGCTGACTTGGTAAGAATAAGGGCGACACACTTCTGAAGGCCGCAAATAGCTCCCAACTGGTGCACCATACCCCCAGACAACGGGCCAATACCAAAAGGGAAAGCCCCGACCTGCAACACCGCGTCCATATACGCCTGGATAACCACTTCCATATGTCCTGAGGATCAAGTGGTCAGCCGACAGTTACATGAAACATCATGAAACTCACCTCGTGCCATAAATTTGATTCCTCGTTCCTCCTCCTGCCCTCCTGCCCGCAAACGGTTGACCTTGGGTAATTACAACTGTACTCCCGCCACCCCATCCATAGGCAGATGCAGAGGATTTGCCCTTGGAGGTGGACACCGGTACTGTGGTCTTCTTTTTAGAACCTGAAGTGGAACTACCACTCCCCGATGTTGGTTTGCTTCCAGAGCTGCTACTACCACTGCTTTTTCCGCCTCCTCCACCTCCTTTACGGCGTTCCAGACGGCTGGACCTAGTTATGAATGGGACGAACATCAACAAGCCAAGCCAAGCAGTTGTTCTGCGCGGAATCTGCGAGAGGGCTGAATATAGGGAGGCCCTGGAAGGGCGGGGAAATACGCTGGTTCATGCAAATCTTGTTCGGCTTTTATGTGGATGTGCGACAAAAAGGAGGTTGAATTGAATTGCCACACAAGGACGGCAGCCGCCACAACGCCATACCATACACAGCCGTATACCACAGCAGCTTTGACATACTTACAGGTTCCACCATGTCGCAGAATGGCAGGCTGTCCAAGTGGTATACGAGTCATTTCCACCCAATTGCACATGTTCAGAAACAACGGGTGTTGCAGGCACGAACTGGGTGCACCGTGCAGCTGCCATTGAGACAGAGCCTAACTGATTTTTTCCTGTTGTAATAGTGTTATGGAAGAGCTGCAAAATCATGCTTGCTGATAAGTTGTGCTCAACCCCCGATTTCAAGCTCGGAACCGTCGAGGCTGTGGTACCAGCGGCTGCGGTGGTTGCCGCATCACGTCTAGATCGTGGATCGCCCGGTATTGACCGACATCCATCTGGTAAAGCTCGCCGCAGCCAGTTGACGGGCTATTTCTGGTTCATGTAAAATTTCAAAGAGAAGCTTCCACATAAGCGAGCTGTCTAAACACCATCATCGGAAACAATGCGCAGGATCGACGCGAACGACGTTGAAGAGCTACAAGCGCTGACGAACTTCCAAAGGGCACACTCGGGGGTGCTGTTCGCCGAGTACAATGCTTAATTCTCCAAGTGGGCCGGGCTGTGCAACATAATAGTGGGGACGGCAACGGCAGCCTCCCGAAATGACGCCTGGCGTGCCGCCAACTCAGCGTCGAAATCGTTTCAGCTCTATACACAGCCACCCTTGCCATAGGACCTCATAATT
>JBBPTD010001074.1:0-13289 GCA_038093895.1 Boletus aff. mottiae
GCCACCTCATAAGCCTGAGTCCTCAACCATACCAGCATCGTCGACAGGCGAGAAAATGAAAATTAGATGACACGAGCCATCCGTGGATATATGTTCAAAGACAAGTTCCCATCTCTAATTGCACCCACAACGTGCTTGTGTTCGGCCGGAAGTTGATATCCAAGAAGAAGGGGTCGTCGAGCGTGGAGGTGTGACGGCCCGTTTGTGGAGCCTTTGATGATACATTGCTCTCTCCGCAACCAGTTTGGATTCGCGGTCCTCGCAGGCAAGAGATGATGAGCATCTCTGAGACGACGTGCCATTACTGTATTCCGTCAGGGAGTACGTCTTCTCACCTTGTGATTCGTTTTTCCTCGAGATTTTGCTTGGCCGCTCGAAGTGGCAAGGAGTGACTTTGTCGTGTGGTTCGTCCCACGTGTCAGTGCGGGAGACATCGATCGTGTCGATGTCGGGAAAGCACTCAACGGTGTCGTACTCGAACGCTATGCGAGCCTGTTTGTTATTCCGCGATGAATCAGTATGACTTGCTACAAGTGAAAGCGCAACACTTGGTGCAAGGCTTGTCTGGCGTTTGGCGTGAGTTGGACAGGTTCCAGTGATGAATCGTGGGTCCATAAGTATGGGACATGAACTTTTTGAGAGAAGGGAGTCATATTACGTAACACAACACCCCACTTCGACGCGTTGTAGTGGCAAAAGCAAGATGATAACGCGCGCTGCAGCCAAGGCCAAGCACGCGGAAATGACCAACAGTCCCAGTCCTGACTCGGATAGCGTGTCGGCCGAACCCCCACCATTCATCCCCTTCCAAACTAGACCAAGTTTGGAGCGCATCCCAGACGACGTTTTGCTCGAAATCGTGTTTCATTTACCCACTCTCGGTGATCATCCGGGTCATGCATCGTTCAAGCATTCACGTCTTCGACATGTAATTTCCTCTGCCATACTTGTCCGCACGTCCACCCTCCGCGCGCTGTCGCAGACATCCAGGCTCCTGCGGTCACGTTGTCTCGCAAGGGCATGGCAAAATATGGAGCTCTGTGGAGAAAAACTTCTCAAGTACAATATGGCGCTCTATGATGCATTCGGTGCTGCCACCGAGACCGCCATACGCGTCTTGGAAGTGTGTCCATACCTATTGCCTTTTATCCAGTTCGTACAAGGCAGATATAGATGTTTTTTTAATATCTGACTATGGTTTAGGACAGTGTCCGTCATTCTGACAAGGTACCAATATACTAAGATCATCCCAGAATTCGCGGCCTGTCTTGCCACATTACCCAACCTCAGCGCCATTCATGGTATGGTTGTCATTCCTTCGTGACGCACTGCCTCACTGTTCTGGTAGTCATATACACAGGATCCAGATTGAAGACCACTATCACGAATGCATTTCGAGGTATACGACTTCCTTCTGTCCGGAGGATCTCTCTGTCTTCTCTTGTGCATGAGATCATTAGAAGCTGTCCCAACGTCGAGGAAGTAGCATGCTTGGATGATGAATATGAAGGTGGCCGTACAATCATCCAATCCCTTGCCGAGTGCAAATGCTATCATGTGCGAATCGTGAAAGGCGCTTCTGCACCCCTCACGCGTATGCTCCACCATTTTTAGCATGTGACGCGGTGTAGGCTAAGCCTGTTGATAGGATTGGTCAACATAGCTCCCAACTTGACGCATGCCAGTGCGTCGATGAGGGTGAGCCCTTTGCGGTATTTAGTTGGTAACATATTAACAGGTCTGCATAGTCAGACATGACACCGTTGGCCGGCTTTCCCCATCTTGACACCATCGAGATCCTGCTCGGGTCCCTGATCGTCCAGGAAGACCAACCGCTCAATGAAGTCGCAGCTTCGGCTATCGAGAAAGCGAGAGAAATCTTGAAGGGGAACAAGTCGCAAGCTGAAAAGACTGTGGTATTGACGAAATTAAACAGCATCTGGGGCTACGCCGCATACGAGTTTGAAGGTGAAACACATATGACAAGGGAAATCATCAAAGTGTGACCGCCAAAAAAAACATCTGGTATCGATGGCAGTCGTAGATTTGTGATACTCTTTCAGATAGGCTTTCGTCACGGTACTAGTAGACTACGAATCTTGTAGGATAGACTGGACTTAGCTCGACTATATAATGCAAGCCATTGATCGCGTTCCTGCTGGCTGAACTCAGATATCAGGGATGCTGCTTCCGGCTTTGTGCTAGAGGAGTGAACAACGTTGCCAGCGTGCCACCCGTCAGTCACATCGGTATCGACGCCAGACGAGGGCACTCACGGTCTGTGGGCATACGTTCAGAGACAAGTCTTCATATCTGATTGCACCTTGTATTCGGCCGGAAGTCGAAATTGGAGAAGAAGAGGTCGTGTTGAGTCTGCGTACGGTTGACACTCACTCATTTCCTCCTCGCTCAGACACATCATATGGGCAGTAGTACAGCGGCCAGGGTCGTATGTGTTTGGATGGTCTAGATGGGTCCGATGTTGGATACTGGATGCATGGCGATGCAGTACAAGCCCGACGCGACCGCGTTGTCTGAATCATGGATTTATGACAGCGTAATTGTGATCGTGGGCCCGAGGAGTCGAGACGAGGAGATCCGGAGGCGATGCAATCCTGCTGCCAGTATTAGTACGCCACGGGCGATGCCCGTTCCCAAGCACAGGGAAGTTTCTACGCAGCACTCCCCGAGTGAAAGAAACAAGGTGTCAGTCTACTACTAGCTAGCACAATAAATAACAACACCAACGCCATCGTGACGCTCAGAACGGCGTCTTCGCCACTTTCGACTTGTTTCTCCATCGAGATTTTACGTGCTTGCTCGAGGTACATGCTGCGACTTCACGGACCAGGAGGCATGGATCTCGATTGTATCAATGAGGGGCAAGCGAGTCAAGACTCAACGGTGTCGCGTTCAAACGCTATGCAAGGCTGTTGGTCATACCGTACATGCTAGGTGCGGAAAAGAGCTCCTTGATTGGCACAACCTCAAGTTGAAACCAAACCCTGCCGACGAAGTGCCAGTGTCACATGCTGATAACGGAGGAGCATACCCGTGAGAGGAGGATAATGTCTTTTGAAATGCGCAGTGACAAACCTATTGCCATTTCCTTCCGTGCATGTCACTCCCTTGATTCCGGAACAGCTTTTGATATGGTTTCGTGCACGGTGCAAGGTACATGGAGATATCCTCTGCACGGAAGGAAATCACTTACCATCAACCCGTCCTTGATAACGATCATCATTTGGATTGCGTGTATATGACTGCCAGAAGAGGCAGTGCGTCACGGAGAAATGGTAATCTTACCTTGATGACGGTCTAATAGTTTGCTAGGATAGTAAAATTTTCATGACTCACATTATGTGCCTGCAATTTTTCCAATGAAATCATTTTGATATCTGACTCAGATGTCAGGTTTCACTTCAAACTTCCACTTAACATGCACTTCTTTGTCATAGATGTCCGAGCTTAATTAACTGTGCAGTCTTGATGTACAATGAAAGCATGCCTGATATAAATTTGTTCATACAAGCCTACCTACACCTGCAGCTGGATCCCTGCCAGCTCTTGGTAGTACTGCATGAGTGTGGCAACCTCCAATGGAAGGAGGAAATTGTTCACCACCAAGACCTGCCACAGTTGGATTATCATGTCTCGAATTGGACAACAAGGGGAGCTGCCTACCAATAGCCATGTCCTAAGGGCCAACAATCCAGCACCCAATTTTATCAGTTCACAGTTTTCCCTGACAAATGCTTTGGTTCCATCAAAGTAATTTGCAACAAACCTATTCCTGGAGCACTGGTTTGCTACTGGTACAAGACATGTGAGAAAAGCACTTACCGATTCAGGAATATCCATCTGAACCAGAGTGCTTGCATCACCTTGTCCTCGTCAAGAATGTCATCTAGTTCAAACAGCTCTTCCTCTCTGTCGATGATCACCCACTTGAGTACTCCGTATGGTTTCAGAGACAAGGTGTTTAGGAAATCGAATAGGCGTGGTCCACCAGGACGACAGGAGTAGTAAACATCACCTCTCTCATCTGACTCTGGCAAGTATGGAGACTCGACCAATGGTCCCAGGCCGTCTCGCGCATCAGCCCCCGACAGGGATCGGGAAGCTGAACGCCCTGATAATGAACTGTGTCTGGTCAAAGTATCGGCATCTACGTGACTCGAGTATCCAGATGGGTCGAATTTGGGTTTAAGGTCTTCCTCCGCGATTGATGGAGTGGAGACGAGACCAGAACCGGATTCACTCCTTGCGCCAGATGGTGTGCTGGAACTGCGAACAAGAGTTTTGTCGTCGGTGTCGTTACTTATGTTCCTTTCAACATGTCTCGAATCAGATGAGGGTTCCGAGGCAGATAATTCTCTGATAGGAACTTGACGGGCTGTGACCAGTTGACTGGATCATCCAGCAATCAGTACATTGACCTACCGCACTTTTGAGAAGTTACCTACGGCTCAGGATGAGAATCCGGGATGGTCAGGGAAAGCGTGGTATAATGCTGAACATTCCATGAGACGGAGGACTGAACGGAATCTCAAGACGTACTTCATCCCAAAGCACTTTGACGCTTGAATGGTCCCACGCCAGGTGCTTGTCTAGCATTCCCGGGTTGTCAAATTTCTTATGCAAGTCGCACAGCGGACACAACCAGTCTTTCATTGAGCTCTTTGCCGTCGTAGTGCAAGATCCTCCGGAGTGACTTGAGGCATCATCTTCAAGCAGACAGTTATAAATAACAGAGACCGACGTGCGCGGAAGGAGATGAGGTTTGGTGTCAACGCCAACCATTCGGCAACGAAGCTGAAAGCCCTTCTGGAGATTACGACGTAAGAAGGGAAGCCGTCGCATCCTGTAAAGTCGAGCGGGACTCAATGAGAGCCGCTCTAACCTATCCAGAAGAGTCTGCGATGGCTCCGTGTGTGCAGGGACCCCTCCCTCGTCATCTTCGGATGGGTCAGTCAGGTATGCATTGGCAGGTTCATCCACGACACCATCGCTATCTTGGACTGAATTGTTGATATCGTGCTCAACCTCATTATCCGATTCACATGAAGGAGTCTTGTTACGCTTCCCTGCGAACTGGGACTCGGACTTGCGAACAGACTTGGCAGCCTTCTGTGTGGGTATCCTATCAGAAGTCGTAAACACCCCGAGAACCGACCACACTATCATGGCTACTATGCTTACTGATGCAAATCTTCATTGTATCCGTCATCGACATCCCCTTGATCAGAGGTGCCGCGCCTTCCGCGGGACTTGAAATTTCCACAGAGAAGAAACCACTGTCGTCGTTTATTTTGTTGAGGTATGTTGGAACTTTGAGCTGGCCGTTGACTAGCTGAACCAATCGACATGCGACCGTAGTGCCCTCCGCTTACACGGCGCTCCTTTCGAGCAAATTTGCTCCCCCATTTCATAACTTCGACTCCACGGAAACCATGACCTTTAGTACTTGTACTTTTGTGGGCCATGTCATCAGCAATGGCTACTCAAACGGCCTCAGTGAGTTGTCTCAATCCTGGAGTGGTTGGCGAAACTCACACTGGTTTAGAGCGGATCCACGCGATTTCCGAACTAGAAGAGTCTCACGAGGACATCCAGGGTATACACAAGTGCGGAGCGCTCACCTTTCCTGGTGCCACTCTGTTTCATCTGGTTAACAATTCGAGGAGCTTGAAAGGGCTCAGATCGTGTTGAGAGATGTTGCTGTACATGACGTTGAGATGGCCCTCGCACTGTGGGGTCATCACTGTCAGAATCGCGCGGGACATCGAACCTGACACCCCTCGTGTTTTTGGAGACCAAAGTCGGACGAGCCTGAACAGGGTGGCGTCTCAAGTCTAACAGCGTTCTTTGAGTCAGTATGTATCGCTCGTAGCACGAAAGCGGCATCAGGCACACCGTGATTCGAGTGCCCTTGTTGCCCATCTGAGTCCGAGTCTGAAGAATGAGATGGACAAAGGTCAGGAATGTGAAAAAGAGGATACCGAATTTAACTTGCCATCACCTTGACTACTGGTAGTAGCAGTGGGATCGGACGAGCCAGACTGGGCCTGCATCGGCATGAACTTCCTCGCAGCCTTTGCGGAGAAGACTCGAGGTGGAGCAGACTTCCATCCAATGATCCGGTGCGAGTTGGACGACTCGGGTTGATCTGACATGGAAGGGTTGGAGGGTCAGTGAGGGCCGCACAAACGTGCGGACTGAAACATGCAAAAGGAGAAGCATCGATTATCTCAGGTATGTATACCCATGGTCGCAACTTATCCGGCAGTGCAACGATTTTCGGCAAGGTTGAGCTCCGCTCAGAATTTACAGTGCGGTGTTTGATTACTTCAGACCCAGATACGTTTCAGTGTCATCCTCGATCGCCCAGGACAATGCTAAATGATCGCAAGGAGATAATCGTCATCGGTGCAGGTACGCTCGCCATTAGCACTGCACCACCTTTGTCTGTGGTTGCGCACCATGGCAACTGTAATTTGTTGATGGGCTAGCAGTATGTTGTCTCGCTCTCATTGGTGCTCATACAAGTCGGAACAGGCGTAGTCGGCCTATCCACCGCCATCCGGGTCCAAGAGACAGGCAAATACAACGTAACCATCATTTCTGAGACATTTCCCACCGACCCCCGCACGATCCGATATACGAGCCATTGGGCTGTAAGCAACTTAAGTTTGATCTTGAGCATGTCGTGTTATTCACCTCTGCTATACAGGGTGCACATCATGTTAGCCACGCGAATGGTGATGCAAGAATAAAAGGTACGTTATCGCCTTCTCTTTGGCATTTCTTCTCGAAGCTTCCGCTCTGATCGTTCTTTCCCCATCACAACTCTCCATGATCGTGCAGCACTCGACAAGGAAACATTTGAAACGATGTGGCAAGACTCAGAGCCCGATGGAAGAGGAACGGTCGCTAGACTTTTCTTCAGACATACCCACACTGAATTCCGAGGAGACGGCATCGATCCCTCTCCATGGCTGGATTACATGCCCAATGTGAGCCCTCCGTTTTCCTTTGAAGCTGCTTTTCCTTTGCATATCTCGTCACTCAACAAACGACATGGCGCAGTTTTGCACGGTATTAGAACATGATCTCATCCCAGGTTCCACAGCTGGGTATACATTTAACACCGTCACACTCAATACACCCGCATACTTGAATTGGCTCCTTGCTCGCTTTCTCTCTGGTGGAGGCACTACGAAGCGGTCGAACTTGCAGCATATCTCTCAGGTATAACAGTACCTATCTTGTGGATTTCTAATAATACATCCATAGGTATTGGACACTACGACAAACCCAACGGCAGTTATCGCATGCCCTGGGATTGGCGCACGCTTCCTTGGAGGTATCGAGGATAAGGATATTTACCCCCTTCGTGGACAAACCGTCGTTCTGCGTGCACCATGGATCAAGAATGGAAGGACGCTCTCCGGGGCCGATGGATCATTCGTTTTTATGATGCCACGATGTACAGGAGATGTATGTCATTTTTTCTCTGTTCCGTAACGAATGAAATACCCTACAACGGTTCAAATAGGTCGTTGTTGGGGGGAAGAAAGTGCCCGATGACTGGCAAGTATCTCCTTTCAAGAGTGCATCCCACGAGTATATTTGATGCTAGGTATCCAGCACCGCGCCCTGCGGAACGGACTTCCATCCTCACCGATGTGCTCGCGCTCTGTCCAGAAATTGCACCTCCCTCTATCCGTGCAAGCCGTGAACCGACAGTTGAAGACCTGGAGGCGCTCATTGTCGACGAAGGCTGTGGGCTACGTCCGGCAAGGAAAGGAGGAATCAGACTCGAGGTCAGTTCTCTTGAACGAAGTGAAGGAAAGAACATTCCAGTCGTCTATAACTATGGGTGAGTTTACGACTCAATTTCTACTCGAATCAGTCGTTTTGACGTGACCGCAACCCCACGTGCAGTCATTCTGGAATGGGATTCCAGACTTCGTGGGGATCTGCAAGCGTTGCGTTGGGGCTGCTTGAGGGTGCCATTGATGGTGTAGGCAACGGAGAGCTCAGCAAATAACTGTACCATAGTAGAAAGAGACTCAGGGGCTATTGTTGCCAAAAATGAACGTTGAAAAAGTCCCGCAGACTTACGAATACAACTCCCATCACTACGACGATGAGGGAACTCAACCTGCTGCCTTTCGTCTTCCTCTCTACTGTCCTTGCGTCTGTTGTTCCCGACACACAGGTCGTTCTCGGTGATGCCTCACCTCCAATCCGCGACGCGGTCAATGAACTGCCCAGTCTGCTCCAGTCCGGGTTGAACGAAGCTGGTGCAAAGATTCACAAGTGGATACATGATGGAAAGACATTTGTGCAGGAGCATGGCCTGCTGTGTGAGTATTGCCCGGTAATGCACGGCGTGTGGCTGACTGGACTCATGCTGCTCAGACGAGCTCATCCAGCATTCACACTTTCCTGACTATCAACTCAGGACTACCGAGCCTACGCTCTGCGATCCGTCCGTCAAGCAATACTCCGGATATCTCGACATCACGGACGACAAACACCTCTTCTTTTGGTTCGTTTCATCCTAATTCACGTTCCGCAGTCCATCTTA
Organism: Boletus aff. mottiae; assembly: GCA_038093895.1. NCBI lineage: Eukaryota > Fungi > Basidiomycota > Agaricomycetes > Boletales > Boletaceae > Boletus > Boletus aff. mottiae. The sequence goes on from JBBPTD010001074.1 coordinate 8,597, forward strand.
CCTAGGTCGTGACTTGACCCAGGTTCTTTGAGGCCCGAAACTCGCCAGAAGATGCACCCGTCGTCATGTGGCTTAATGGTGGCCCTGGCTGCAGCTCCTCCACGGGTCTTCTCTTCGAGCTTGGCCCCTGCCGCATCGCTGACAACGGTACCTCCACGACGCCCAACCCCCACAGCTGGAACACGGATGCCAACATTATATTCCTCGACCAGCCGGTCGATGTAGGATACTCTTACGTCGAGGATGGGAGTACCGTTAATACCAGTCCAGTCGCAGGCAAGGACGTGCACGCGTTCCTGCAACTCTTTTTCTCCCGTTTCTCCGAATACGCCTCGCTGCCCTTCCATCTCGCAGCCGAGAGTTACGGTGGCACATACGCGCCGAACATCGCAAGCGTGATATATGATGAAAACAAGAAAGTTCCTTTAACGACGTCATCCGATGCCACCGATGCACTCGTTAGAATCAACCTCGCGTCTGTCATGCTTGGTAACGGGATGACCGACAATTATATCCAGATGGCCTCGATACCTGACTACCTTTGCGATGGACCGTACCCCATTTATGACGACCCCGAAGGACCACAGTGTCAGGCGCTCAGGGCAAAGGTACCAACATGCCAGAATCTTGTGAAAGGCTGCTATGATTGGAATTCTCGCTTTGTTTGCGTCCCTGCAGCTCTGTACTGCAACAGCCAGCTATATGGTCCTATCCAACGTGAGTTCAGTTTTAAATCTCGTGTCTATCACTTCGAATCTTCATATTAGAATCCGGCTTGAACCCTTACGATGCACGCCGTTCTTGTGACCCCACGACGGATGGCCCCCTCTGTTACCAACAAATGGGTTGGATTGAAACCTACTTGAATCAACCGGATGTCAAAGCCGCGCTAGGCGTGAACCCTCAAAGGAATTTTGAATCTTGCAACATGGCTATTAACCAGGCGTTTACGCTTCAAGGAGATTCAATGCACAACACTCCCGCTCTATTACCCCCTTTGATCAACGATGGCGTGAGGCTATTGGTCTATGCTGGGAACGCTGGTGAGTGGGGTGTCCTCATCCCGTCTATGCGTTCCACTGGCGGACTAACGTTTAACGTTGGCAGATATGATGTGCAATTACATCGTAAGTCCCCTTCGGCGTGAGGGAAGTGTGATGGTCGTTGACTCACTCGTAGGGTAATGAACGCTGGCTCGAAGCTCTGGAAACTGACTTCCATGACGAATTTGCAACTGCACCAACGGAGCAGTGGATAACGTTGGAAGGGAAAGTAGCAGGTACTGTGCGCAGTTCAACCGGCGGTGGGTTCGGTGCGGGAAACATCACCTTCGTTACGGTCCACGAAGCGGGGTCAGTCTTTCGGTCGCATGATCCACAAAGCACATGCTGATACGCGCTATAGCCACATGGTACCATTCGATCAGCCGGAAGCCGCTTTGGTGAGTTGTCTGCACTGTCAGAATGTACATGCTAACTTGCATGTCCTGCCAGGATATGCTTACGAGGTGGATCGCGGATATTCCCCTGGCATGATGTTGCTCTGGCCGTTTGTTCTCCAGCGCCGTTCTTCTGGATCTGATAGACTTCTCAAAGTGAAGTGAAGTGCTGTAATCTATAGGGAATCGGTTGGCTATCGCCAAGTACGTGTAGTGTGGATACAGTCATTCTGCCCAGGACAATCTATTCAAGTTTCTTCATTAACTGTTGGTCGTGTTGAGAACTGCTCACCTACTTTGGAACTTGATGTTATGCTCTCTTTTGCAGGTTTCGACTTTCAGATGTGCGTGCCAGGTGTATGAATAGTGGATACTCAGTACTCACCGAGGTCCAGTCTATAATGGCGGATGTTGGATCGGTCCGGCACTATGGTTGGCGATGAGAATGTTCTCATTGCAGTGACCCAGATGTGGATGAGACTTGGACAACAGATATGTAAAAGAACCACAGATTGCACTTGGGTGAACAGATGAAACAGATGGATCTTTGGATGATGCTGATGACAATCTGGAAAGTTGCAAAAAGGGGTTATACAACTGTAGGAAGCATTGAGCTCCTAGATTTCTCTACCACTGCCACCTCAGTGGACAGAGCTATATGAAGCACATGTGTCAAATACCAGGAAAAATGACAAACACCCTGGGATTGAACAGCTTCAATGATCTGGAAGTTGGCTCAAGTCTATCAGTAAACTGGCATGTAAGCAAAATGTTTCTGTATTCAATGGCACAGTACAAGTTTCATGTTTAGTTCTATTTGGTTCACCATAAAATACATCCAAACCCTAGCCTAAGGCTAGTGTTATGCCCATCACACACTCACTCTGCACTGCTCACAGGTCCACCATACCCCCCACACACAGTGAGAATGGACTGACAGTGAATTCAGAGCTCATGTCATGGACTGATCAGGTGTTTTCATGGTTAGCCAATCAACTCGAGAGATGGTGGGCCATTTGTTGAGAGTGACAGTCACATGAAAAGTAGGTTTATTTGTATTTTCCAAGATATTTTGCAAGGTACAAACTTGACAACATATGGTTTCTTCCAAGTCACTATGGATGGTGCTGTGTGCGCGATGAAAGAGATTGATATTTGTATGTAAGGTAGATATATACAAAGAGGAGGGAGGAACTGATACTAATGTTCAGTGAGGAGCAATGGTGAGAGGAGGTGGGCAAAGCCACGTGGAGTGCTTCCAGTCCGGAACGGGAAGGGACCTGCTGGGGCGCAAGCTGCATACCCAGGTGGTAGGAGAGTCAGACGACGCATGTAGTTGTGCACCCAGAAGGTAGTCGGATGAGAGGCTTACCTGAAGAGAGGTTTATCTGTGCTGGATTGGTGGTATGGTGTAACATGTGAAAGCCTCGTGGATGGCAGGCACAGCTTGAATATATGGGGTGAGTATCTGCGCGTGCTTGCGGAGGTAGGTGAGGAAGGCGTCACTGGCCCAATGGCCTTTGACTTTGACAACGTCAAAGGGGATGTTGTGGAGGAGGTACTCCAGCATGGATCCAATCCAGATGCTGTGGCCATTGAGTGGGTTTAGGCCGGCGGCCTTGAGAGCTTTCTTGAGGGATTTGAGGAATTTTGTGTGCATGAGGGGAACATGGCCTTTTTTGAGCCAGTAGGTAAAGAGTGGGGCATTGGGAGGAGGATCATTGATGGAGAGGTGGTTGTGGAGGGTGGTCTCAGGGTCAGATGGTCTGGACTGCTTGGCCCAGTTGACGTCCTCGCCATGGGGGGAGGATTTGGTACGGGGGAGATGGAAGTTGGTCACTTCGAGGCCATGGCGATTGCGCTGGTGGGATATGTGCATGTGCATTATGTGCATTGCCGGGTTGAAGGTGTGTTGGGAGGGTGTGGTGAACTCACCAGTTCGTGCCGTGGCAAAGAAGGTGGTGGTGAGGCAGGCAAAGATGGCGGCGTCGAGAGGGTCCTGGAGGTTGAGGTGTGAACAGATCTTGACGATGATGTCGATTGTGTAGGGCTTGCGGGGCGGGCATTTTGAGGAAGGTGGTGTGAGTAGCTTGGCTGCTTTGAGCAGGGTGTCGGTCTCGTCTGACCTGAGTTTCCAGGGGAGGCGATGGATGGTGTGCCAGGCATGGACACCATTGACATAGTTGACCACGGTACTACCAGCGTAGGTCCCGGCGAGGGATGAGATGAAGGCGGCAAGGATGTCGGAGGATGTGGGTGTGCGTTGCTCTTCAGGTATGGCCTTGAGGTCGCAGAAGGTGTGGTAGATGAGTAGACCCAACCTGTACGACTCAAGGGTGGAGGGCGCCCAGGCTTGTACGATGGTGCTGAAGATGTCCACATCGTCTTTGGCGGTGAAGGGAGGGGGTAGTTGCCAGGGGTGGTGGGGGCGCCAGAGGATGAGGCGTTCTTGGGTGAGGCATTTTGGGCGGGGTGTCATGCCTGGGTGTGGTAAGGGCCTGGAGATGGCTTTTTAAGAGGGGAGGATTAGGAGGGGGGGTTGGGGGTGGTATGAGTGCTTACCATTTGAGTGACTCCAAGTCAGGTTTGATGCCCGAAGGAGCAGAGTCTGGGGCTTCAGGTCAGCAGTTGTGCAAGGAGGAGGAGAGTAGGGCTGGGCTGCCAGTGACATCGAGGATGAAGGGGCAGAGAGGCTCAGGGATTGGGAAGGAGGGGATGAGGAGATCCATGGAGGGATATACCCCGTACGAAAGAGAATCAGTGGGGTTGTTGGCGCTCGGGATGTAACAGGTGTGGATGGTGCATTGGGCATTAGCCAGGGCGGCTTGAACGCATTTGAAGATCTTGTTGGTGGGGCGGTTGCAGCTGTGGCCCCACTGCCAGGCCTCGACAATCCCTTGATTGTCTCCAAAAACCTGGAAATGAATGTTGGCGGCGCCGGAATGGAGGGTTGCAAGGGTGAGCAGTTCGAAGCCGACACCTTCAGCCCAGCCGATGTCATGTCCGCCTCTGCACCAGGAGGGGTGGAGTGTCCATGTGCGCCAGTGCCCATTGAGCCATATGCCGATGCCAGTTGTGGAGCTTGCATCAGAGTACGCTAGGGGGTTGAGGATGGGCTGTGTGTTACGACTGGGTCCACTATAGCGGCGACGGCCGGTGGAGACCAGAAGTGGAACCTTAACCAGCAGGTTGGCCACGCGTTCGGGGAGAGGGGAAGGGTAGAGGTCATGATTCCTCAAGGTTGAAGGGACGCAC
>JBBPTD010001075.1:0-13278 GCA_038093895.1 Boletus aff. mottiae
GTTTCTTGAGGCCTACAAGCCTAATAGACCATCTTCTCACAGAGACTTACTCATTGCAAGTGCCCTCTAGCTAGCAAAGCCATCACAACTACCAGTTGTTCATAGATTGAATAACTAGGTCGTTACACAAAGCTTTCTCAAATGATTGAAGATTTCTTGAATGTGACAGCGAAATGTGCCCCAAGTATCCTTATCTCGAAGCCAAAATTTCACTTTCTTGTCCATTTACCTGCCTACATTTGCAGATTTGGCCCTGCAATTGCCTTTTCAACAGAACGATATGAATCATTCAACCACATGTTCTGACTATTGTGCATTCACAGCAGCTGGCATGGCCCAAGCAAGGATAGTTGCCAGAGATTCACGCGGCTTGACATTGTCAAGCACATTGTAACAGGTGGTTACTGGTATGAGAAAGAGCTGAAAATATGGGTTTGTGCAAGTCCATTTGTCCTGGATTATCTCTATGAGCATCCTGCTCATGCAAAGCTCCTTGGAGTCAAACTTGATGATGACAAGGACAAGAGTGGTATGTACTACATATGATAAATTGCTCTTGTATTACCACCCCAATAATACCATCCCATTCCCAGGAACTGGTGAATTCTGCTGTGTCAATAAGAGTGGCAAATCTGAAGTGTTGAAATCCATGAAATGGGAGTTGATACTGTGTGCCAAATTTAGCACTGTTTCTCTCCAGGCTTGCAGGTTGGAGTACCACCAAGGCCATGCATTCATTGCAAAGGAAGGTGACAAGGTTGAGATTGGCAGCCATGTTATTTTGGCACACTCTTCCTCACATACTGAGTTTGTAATCGGGCGCATCCGCAAGATCCTGATCAGTGATCCCCTTGGTCATATCATGTTATATGTTGCCACTCAGTTATTCACATTCACTCCTGAGCTTCACCTGCTTTTACATCTTCCATGTGTCAAACTCAGTGATGAAACTGTTGTGGTCCATCCCTCAGTAAGCTGAGCAGTAGTTTTTTTTTTTTTTTTTCCCCTCATTCTGACGCAATCCAAGTAGGACATTCTTTGTGGTATCAACCTACAGCACAATTGCATTGATGCAAAATGTACCAAACTCATAAACTGTGCTATTCGGCAGGAACAGACACTCATGCAGTGAACTGAGCATATCATCCAGCATGAGCCAACCCCAAAATACTTCCTTAACACCTTTTCCATCCACAATTACTCACTTATCTGGGCCATCATCCCCCCATCCTTGCAGGAACCACCATCTCACATCTCACCAGTTAACGTCGATAAGGTTCAAATCCTAGCAGCACAGCAAATTCGACAGAAGAAGGTGCAATGTCAAGGTCAGCTGGATGTGGGTACAGGGGTCCAAGAAGAAGGGAGTGCAAGCGATGCACTAGCCCATCCAGCATTTGATCAGCCTGTGGGTAAGAAAAACATGTGGAAATGAGAAGCAAAAAACCCCTCTACAGCTGCTTCAAACATGACCCAACCCCCAGCAGCTCCTTCTATTATACTCCCGCCACCACTGCCACTGCTGCCCACAGTTACAGTCCCTTCCATTGTGCCATCACTCCCCACAGCTGTCACAACTCACTCTCTGCGATCCCACCCTCATCTGGCATGAATGCAACACAATCACTTTTCACCTCCATCAACAGCCCTATGGCATCCTTCAATATATTCCCAACCCCATCACCAACCACTTAAAGGGTCCTCACTTCACTTGGCACAAATACAATATAATTACTCTTCACCTCCATCCAAGTCAGCAGCCCACTCTTTGATATATCATCAATTTCACCAACTGCCTCCTCAAGGGTCCCACTCGGCAGTTTACTTGGTACAAATGCAATACAATCATCCTTCGCCTCTGTCAGCAGCCCACTTTCTAACGTATCATCAACTGCTGCCTCAAGGGTTCCATTCCCACCTGGCAGAAATCCAATACAATGGCCCAATGCACCCTCCACCAGGACCACTGATTGTCCTCCATCAGCCATATGACCAGTTGCCTCTACAGATGCACTTGAGCCAATTAACAGACTCTCAGTACCACATGGGTTTCCTGCAGTATGTGTCCACATCTGGAGCATTGTATTCTCCATGATGTCGTTAGCTTCATGTCTCTGGAAAGTAATACATTGAAGCTTTGCCACCATGTGATAACATGTGTCCATCGTGTGTCCATGATGTGTGCTGTATTTTATGTTTCGTGACTCAGATCAGTTGACCTCAACGTTGCTTGGTTCATGTGCACTTTGCCATGACTTCATTCACTTCACCCAGTATAAAATGTCTGCCTCTTGCTCGTCAACTGCCCCCAGAGTTGCCTCCAAGTTGAGAGCTGACATGTTCCATCAATACCATCTGCACTCTACTTTGGGTTCCTCGAGGGCCGCATCTTCACATCCCAGAACCACATCTGCATTGACGGGTTCTCAAGGCAGTACTCCAGCCCTTTATCTGGCCCCAAGCTCCTCTCAAACTGCTGCTTCTGCTGCTCTGCCTGCATGTGCTCCTGCTTCGGAAGGTTCAGTGAAAGACCCTGTCTCCTTAGGTGTTCGATGGCATCAAGACAATGACATGGAGAACAGCTCTACTCAGCTGAATCCCCAGCATATCAAGTGTTACAACTTGCTCTTTCTTCTCACTTCTCTTTACACTTCTCTCGCACTCGTCTTGTACTTATACTGAACTCACTTGTTCGATTCTTGACCCGGACACTATTTCTTTTATCACTGACTCACCAATGCTTACTTTCCCTATCTCTTATCTCAATTGCTTCATCAGCAATTACTTCCTCCACATTCCATCTCCTTCTATCACGTTCTATGACCTGCCCTGATTATGCCTGCCCTTAGTCTTGTAACCAGGTATATAAACCTGCTATACCTATCCTTGTACTTTAGCTTAGATCTCCTCAATCATCACCTTGAAATCTATCCTCTTGTTCCAAGCTCCTTCTGGCACTTGACCAGTCGCTCTGAACCTTGAACCCTCGAACCATTAAACCTTTGTGTTCCTTTGTGGAACATCTTCCTTGGACTTCGTGCTACCATCAAGTGCACGCTTTCTCTTTGAATCTTTGAATCTTAGTCTTTCGAGGCTACGCTCGTCCCCACCCGGGCCAAGTGTAACATCAAGTGCCTCAAGGCATATGCAAAGAAACTGTTACAATTTGCCCCTGTATCTTTTTGTTTTTAGCTCTTCGTCGTTCCCCCACTCCTTATAGCCCTTCACTGGGTCTTGTTACAACTCACCTTGGCAACACCTGGCTGTTGCACCGTTCTTTTCTTTTCTTAGACTTCCTCTGACTACCCTGTCTCTGGAACCCTCATCCTTGTCCCTTGTCCTTGTCCCCTCATCCTTGTCCCCTTGTCCTTGTCCCCTCATCCTTGTTCCCTCATCCTTGTCCCCTCATCCTTGTCCCCTCGTCTTTGTCTCCTCGCCCTTACCACTCTTAGATCTCCCTAGACTTCCTATGGACGTGTATGTCGTCTTCTCCTTTGCTTCCTTGAACTTTCACCTTGCCTCTGTATCTCCATCTTCTCTTCCTCATGTCTCGGACCTTGTACCATTACTTTGGTTCCTTGTCTTCTCTTCTCTTTGATCTCCATGTCTTCGTCTTCTCTCAGACCTTGTACCATTACTTTGGTTCCTTGTCTTCTCTTCTCTTTGATCCCCGTGTCTTCGTCTTCTCTCGGACCCTGTACCACTATCTTGGTTTCCCAGATCCCCTTAGACTTCCTTGTATCTCCCAGTCTCTGTACTACTTACCTTTCTTGTCCTGGTCCATGCACAGCCACAACCACTATATAAGTCCTCACCTATGTACCTTGTACCCTAGCTTAGTCTACCTTATGGTAGACACCCTGTATCCTTGTACCACCACTCTGCTGTCTACCTAGTAGGCCAGCAACTATGAACCCTCTTCACTCGTGACTATGCATCCCTTCGCCCCTGAGGAAACTAGCCCTCAACCTTCGTCTCCCTTGAACGCATAGCCAACCCGCTGGCTAAGGTCCTACTTCTTGGTTTCACTGGCTGTTGCTGCTACAGTGGGACCAGTTGTAACAGGTCTTATTGTCACCCTTTTAACTCCTCATTGTTCCCCACTCCTCATAGCCCTTCATTGGGTCTTATCACCACCTAACCCACAGACCCCACTGCTCACAGAATATGCCTTTCCTCTTGTCCTTGTCTTTATATAACTTGACCATTTCGAGAAGATCTACCATAATCCCTTACTGAGCCTTTGTTACTTTGTTCTCCAAGTATGTTCTTACTTGGATTCCCTCATAACCAGAATACATACCTTATTCCTGGACTCACTTACACCATCATATGACTATTACTTATACTTCTCAAATACAATACTTACTTAGCCTCCCTTCATTGTACTTGAGCTAGTTACCAGTTACCTACTCTTGTACCTTAGCTTTGACCTCAAACTACATCTATCTGTCTTGGCTCCTTCTGGCTTAAACTCCAATCGCCTTGAACCTTTGAACCCTTGAAACCTTGAATCTCTGATCGAGTCTGTTCCCACTCTAAAGTGGAACATCTTCCTTGGACTTTGTGCTACCATTAAGTGCACGCTATCTCTTTGAACCTTTGACCTAGTCTTTCAAGGCTGTGCTCATCCCTACCCAGGCCAAGTGTTACGACTGATCCCACTGTAGCAGCAACAGCCGGTGGAACCGAGAAGTAGGACCTTAGCCAGCTTGGTTTGGCCACACATTCAAGGGACGAAGGGTTGAGGGCAGGATTCCTCAAGGACGAAGGGACACGCAGTCACGAGTGAAGGAGGTTCATAGTTGCTGGCCTGCTAAGGTAGCCAACAAGGAAAGGCAAGGATGTTGATACAAGGATACAATGGGGCTACCCGAAGGTAGACTAAGATAGGGTACAAGGTACATAGGTGAGAGCTTATATAGTGTGCGTGGCTGTGCACGGACCAAGACAAGAAAGGAAACAAGGACAAGGACAAGGAGATACAAGAAAGTCTGAGGAGATCTAGGGGACCAAGATAGTGGTACAGGGCCTGAGAGAAGACAAAGACACGGGGATCAGAAGGAAGAGAAGACGAGGAACCAGAGTAATGGTACAAGGTCCGAGATAAGAGAACACGAGGCAAGGAAGACAAAGACATGGGGATCAAGAGGAAGAGAAGACAAAGGAGACAAAGGAGACAAAAGAATCTGAGATATGGGTACAAGGTCCGAGACAAGAAGACAAGGGAGACGGAGACAAGACGAGAGTTCAAGGAAGAAGACAACGTACACGTCCATAGGAAGTCTAGGGAGATCTATAGGAGGTGAGGGTGAGGGCAAGGGCAAGGGCAAGGGTGAGGGCAAGGGCAAGGGCAAGGGTGAGGGCAAGGGCAAGGGCAAGGGGGCAAGGGTGAGGGCAAGGGCAAGGGCAAGGGGGCAAGGGTGAGGGGGCAAGGGTGAGGGGGCAAGGGCAAGGGGGCAAGGGTGAGGGGGCAAGGGCAAGGGGGCAAGGGTGAGGGGGCAAGGGCAAGGGGGCAAGGGTGAGGGGGTAAGGGCAAGGGGGCAAGGGTGTCTGAGGAGGTCTAAGAAAAGAAAAGAATGGCGCAACCGGGTGTTGCCGAGGTGAGTTGTAACACCAAGCGTAACAAAAGATCTAAGCTACCTTTCATGGCTACCATCGCTGTAGCTCCGCTCCACCATTGCTCAATGACCTAGACTCCCTGCATCCCTCTGGGGATTACCTCGAAACTGTTCCCCTCAGGAACCCTCTGAACCCTCTGAAACTTTGTCTGACGACGCACACTCCTCCCTTGACCCAGACCTTGCCCTCCCCTCCCAACAGGAGGATGACAATACCTTAGACCTCTCCCACCAACTCTCTCCCTCCCTTTCCATCCCCCATGTCCCCACTCCCCCCTCCCCTACACCTATTGCCCTCACCAGATGAATCTTTAGCCCCTCCCCCTCTTCTGCCACCACCTTGTGACCCCATGACTACTAAACCCACTGAACTTTGCCTCGGTAACCCCAAACCCTTCAATGGGTCCCCAGAAACAGCCAACCAATGGCTGAACACTGTTCATTTCTACCTCAAGGTAAACGAATCAGTCTATGGCAACAATGACAAACAAATCACCTTTTCTCTCTCTTATATGATGAAAGGATCTGCCTTGGTCTGGGCAAATACTTTCAGACAGCAAGCAGTTACCACCACCTCCATCAACTTCGGAACCTTCGTCGACTTCTACAAGTCATTCAAGAAGTCCTTCGTACTCAAGGACACCATCACCAATGCCATCTCCTGGCTATCCAATACCTGCATGAATCCTCATCTCAAGAAGAAGGGAGAATATTTCCCCACTCTCGCTGCCTGTTACGCTTGGCCTGGGTAGGGACAAGTGTAGCCTTGAAAGACTAGTTTTAAAAGTTTGAAGAGATAGCGTGCACTTAATGGTAGCACAAAGTCCAAGGAAGACATTCCACAAGGGAACACAAGAGTTTCAAGGTTTCAAGGGTTCAAGGTTCAAAGCAACTGGTCAATAGCCAGAAGGAGCTTGAGACAAGGGAAATGGATTTCAAGGTGATAATCAAGGAGATCTAAGCTAAAGTACAAAAGATAGGTATCGTGGGTTTATATACCTGGTTACATGACTTTGGGGTAGGCATAGCTAGGGCAGGTCATGGAAAGCCATAGAACGAATGAAAAGTGAGGGAAGAAGTCACTGACGAAGCAAGTGAGATAAGGGATAAGAAGCGTAAGCGTGGGTGAGTCAGCGATAAGAGAAATAGTGTCCACATCAAGGGTCAAACTAGTGAGTTCAATACGAGTACAAATGTGAAAGCGTAGGAAAAAGAAAAAGACAAGAGCAAATCATAACACCACCTACACCGCTAGCTTCATCAGTAACACTGCCCTCACTAATATCACTGATGAAAATGTTCTAATTGGATTCTACTCAGTCAGACTTCCCAAACCCCTGATGCACCGCATATACTCCATGGATACCCCCCCCACTACCACCAAGGAATGGTATGAGAAAGCCTCCCACTTCCATACCCAGTTTGAAAGAGCCAGGGAGGTTGCTCACCTTCACACAGGAGGATCTCAAAACTCCTACCACTCCTACAACACCCCTGCTCCCACTCCCACTAGAGACCCCAATGCCATGGACGTAGATGCAGTCCGTGTCGCCAAGCTCACTCCAGAAGAGAGAAAGTGATGCATTGAGAAAGGACTTTGCTTCCACTGCCGAAAAAGCAGACATCTTAGCAATGAATGTCCTCACTTTCCTTCCACCAGACAAAAGGGAAAGAAGGTCCAGAAAGTCACCATTGATGATCTCCCTGAGTTAAAAGAGACCGAAGATGATGACAAAGAAGATGAAGTGGCCATATGAAAGGTCCACTTCTCCTGGGATTTTTGAAAAGGAGAACTCATTCGACACAAGTCTCTCCTTCCCTTACATGTGCTTCTGTAGTTGTATCCTCCTCCTTAAAAGCAATGAAACTCCCCATTCAGCTTATCAATCCAGATCACATTACCAAAGTCATCGACACTCGTGCCCTGATTGACAGTGGTGCTGACATATTGTGCATTGACTGGGACTTTGTTCATAAACACAAACTCCCCACCAAGAAACTCTCTGAATCCATCCTCATATGAAATGTAGACCAATCCACAAACAAGAGAAGAGCTATCCGCTTCACCACTACCCTGTTCATTGATATCAAAGGAATCACTCACAAAATCCTCTTCTATGTCATGCACTGTGGAAATGAAAATGTTATCCTAGGACTACCCTGGCTTTGAAAAACCAACCCTACCATTGACTGGGCTTGCCAAACTATCTCTATCCCCAAATCATCTGACAAATCCTCAGAACTCTACCAAACCTGCACCTTGAACCAATGATTCCATAGAATCCCCGAACTCCCTCCCCAACCCCCTTGACATTTTAATGTCCATGCAGTACATGATGCATGCCTCTATGAATACCTCAAATATGAAACTGAATCTCAGTTTTGTCAATGTGCCAAGGAAGCGTATACCATCAACTGCATCATCCGCTGTGATTCTCGTTTCATTCCTCTAGGCTCCCCCGTTATTGCAAAACTCGCCACTGCCACTGAACTTGCCATGGCCACCAAAAAGGCAAAACCCACAGTTTCACTTCCCCCTGAATACAAGAAATACTCCTCAGTGTTCTCTAAAGAAACTGCAGACCACCTTCCACCCTCTCGCCCATACAACCACAAAATTAACCTCAATGACTCCTTCATGCCCAAAGTTGGGAAAATCTATCCCCTATCACCCAACAAACAGAAAGCTACTGAAGATTTCCTTGAAGAAAACCTCTGTGCCAGAAAGATTCAACCCTCCAACTCCCCTCAAGCCTCACCATTCTTCTTTGTCAATAAGAAGGATGGGAAGCTTTGTCCCTGTCAAGATTATCGATACCTCAATGAACATACCATTCATGATGCCTACCCGCTCCCCCTAATCTCTGACCTCATCAACAAACTCAAAGACGCTAAGGTCTTCATCAAGTTTGACATATTGTGGGGGTATAACAACATCTGAATCAAAGACGGACACCAATGGAAAGGAGCATTCATCACTCATAAAGGACTCTTCAAACCCCTGGTCATGTTCTTTGGCCTCACAAACTCCCCCACAACCTTCCAATGATTCATGAATGACTTGTTCCATGACATGATCTCTGAAGGATGGCTTGTCATTTACATGGACGATCTCCTTATCTTCTCCTCAGACAAGGCCACTCACATTGAACGAACCAAATGAGTTCTACAATGTATGGAAGAACTCAATCTTCACCTGAAGCTTGAGAAATGTTCCTTCACAGTCAAAGAAGTAGAATATAATCTAGGAATGATCGTCAAACCTGGACAACTCGCTATGGACCCCATCAAACTCGAAGGAATCACCAATTGGCCCACCCCAACCAAAGTAAAGGAAGTCCACTCGTTCCTTGGCTTTGCCAATTTTTACCAATGATTCATCCCCAATTATTCCACTGTCACACATCCCCTCATCGACCTCACCAAAAAGAACTCTGGATGGAGCTGGACAAAAGCATGCCAAAAATCCTTTGACACTCTAAAGGAACTATTCCTCTCCAAACCAGTCCTTCATCTCCCCAATTCCTCCACTCCCTTCACAATCGCTACCGATGCTTCAAAATATGCCTCAGGAGCTATTCTTTTGCAGACTGATGTCAACAGCAATTGGCACCCCTGTTCCTATCTCTCCACTTCATTCTCCCCTGCAGAATGAAACTACAATATCTATGACTGTGAACTTCTGGCTATCATTTGAGCTCTCAAAGCATGGCGTCACTACCTTCACAGCTCCCCCTTCCCTGTCCAGGTCTTCACTGATCACAAAAATCTCACATACTTCCACCAAGCCCAGAACCTCAACTGACGCCAAGCACGTTGGCTTCTAGACCTCATGGACTTTGACCTAAAAATGATTCATGTCCCAGGCCATCTTCTCACCGGTCCCAATGCCCTACCTTGCTGCCCTGACCTCCATCCTGACACCCCAGATAACACAGGAACTATACTCCTCCCAGACACCCTTTTTGTCTGTGTCATCAATGCTGCTTTGCATTGGAAGGTCTCATCCTCCTCCAAGGATGATCCCCTCGTTCTGAATGCTCTGCACACCCTTGACGGATCAGTACCCCCCGCATTCCGTTCCAGATTGTCTGATTGGGCCTTTGATAAATGTGTCCTCACCTACCAAGGTCGTGCCTACATTCCCCCTGATGAATCCCTTCACCACTCCATTGTATCCCACTGCCATGATCATGCTTCCGCTGGTCACCCTGGCTATCTCAAAACCCAGCAACTCATCGCCACTGAGTTTTGGTGGCCTGGTCTCGTGCAATTTGTTTGCAAGTACATGGAGGGATGCTCCTCCTGCCAACAAGCCAAAGCAAATACCCATTCCACCATCCCCTCTACTTCTCCAATCTGTTCCTTAGCCTTTCGCCTGTTCCAGCAGATCTCTTGTGATCTCATCACTGACCTTCCCCCTTCCATGGGCTTCAATTCCCTTTTGGTTGTGGTTGACCATGGCCTTACTAAGGGGGTAATTCTTTGTCCCACAAAGAAAACAGTCTCCATCCAAGGCATTGCCATGCTCTTTTTCCACAAGGTTTACAAACACTTTGGGCTATATGACAAAGTTATCTCCAACCAAGGCCCCCAATTTGCCTCTGCCTTTGCAAAAGAACTCAGAAAACTCCTGAACTATGACCTCACCCTCTCCACCACTTATCACCCTCAAACGGATGATGAAACAGAATGCATAAATCAGGAATTTGAAACCTATCTGCATATCTATTGCAGAAATAACCCTGCCTCTTGGTCCGAACACATGACCCACACTGAATTCGCTCATAATCACCATGTTCATTCAGTAACCAACCAATCTCTGTTTTATCTCATGATGGGATATGAACCCTGTGCCCTTCCCACCATCATACCTGACTCCCATCTCCCTGCTGTAGAATCCTGCCTCAAGGAACTCACCGCTGCAAGAAATGAAGCTCTCGCTGCCCATGAACTCACTTGCCAGGTAATGGCAGCTCAAGGAAACCAAGGCTTCACCCCATTCTCTAAAGGAGACAAAGTGTGGTTAGAAGCAAAGAATCTGAAATGCCACTCTCCCACTCCAAAGTTTGATCTGAAGTGAGAAGGCCCCTTTGTCATCACTAAAGTCTTATCTCCCCTCACTTACCAACTCCACCTCCCAAAACCTGGAAAATTCATCCCATCTTCCATGCTTCCCTCCTATCACCCTATCACGAAAACAGCATACATGGCCCAAACTTCCTGTCCCCACCACCTGACCTTATACAAGAAGAAGAAGAGTATGAAATAGAAAAGATCCTATGCCACCGTGGCCCCCCTTCTTACTGTATGTTCCTGATCCAATGGAAGGGCTACTCCGCAAAAGAAGACTTTTGGACCCCAGAATGGAACTTGAATAATGCAAAGTCCGCCCTCCTAGATTATAAAAAGCTCCACCTGAAATGACCAGAACCCACCTAAGGATCTAGTGTTTGTAGTCGCAAGAGTACTAGTGAGGATGTTCTGGGAGAACAAGACTGGAGAGTCTTGTACTACTTGGCTATAGTATTTATACTACTAGTACATGTGCATAGACCGTGCAGTGTTTATCTACAGATACTATACTTGTATTACTAGGTTAGAGACTGGGAAACATGAGGCGACATGAGGAGAGTGTTTACTGGAGGATAAGCATACCTGTGCGGGCATGTGTTGGATAGGGGGCATGAGGCGTGCATGAGGTGCATCTCATGTTATTCTAGAGCACGTCACTGTAAGATCAATATCATGGGAGAATGTTGGGCTTTGTGTGAACTTTGTGTGAGTGAACATAGGGGCTATTGTAGTATTCGGTGAATTGTGAGTGAATGAGCACCAGGAAAAATAGGGAAAAATAAGGGAAAAATAGGGCTGTTTGTAACACTACCCCCCTCCTATGATCAATCATCCTGATTGATCAAGGACTCGTCAAATGGCCACTGCATAGTAGCATGCCACGTGCGCAACATTTGCTGCTGCTCAGCATCAGCAAGGAGAGTAGGCAGCCAAAAGAAAGTAAAGGGGCGCAGATTGTCCCAAGACCAAGCACCATGTGGCCAGCCAGTTTCATCAAAGTCATTTGAGAAGTCCTCTGTCCAATCAGCAGCACCCCAAGCATCAGAAGCCGGAGGAGTATCTAGGTCAGGGATAATCTCCTCCTGTGATCTCCATAAAGAGTGAGTGTTGTGCATGGTAAATACCTCACTGTTATTTTCATATACCATGTTCCAAAGGTAATCCTGAGGAGCAGGCACATGATCCCAAGAAGGGCCAGGTGCATTAGCCCAATTGCTGGCTGGGTCACCAGTGGTATCAACATAATCATCCAGATAGCGAATGAGATGAGGATTGCTTTCATAATAGTCGCGGATTTCTGTGGGGTCACTAAAACATGTGGGATGATGCCATAACAAGCTGGGCATATTGATAACCCATTTAAGGTGGCGAGGAGTGGCATAGGTCATAGAGCAGTAAAAGAGAGCAAGGAAAGTGGCAAATGAGAACATTTGTGGGAGCAAGGCTCAACCGGAAGTATGGATATATGCGTTGTTAACCCTGTCACACCCCAGGGGTTCACTCGACATCAAGTCGATCAAAAGGAAGACGATTTTCAGGTACTTCAGGTATGGGCTTGCCACAATGTTTGAACAAATCAAAGAATTCAAATGATGTCATCTGAAGCCTTCGAGGTGCATTCAGGTGAGCGGAGTGGAACTCAGCAATAGCTGTCTTTGCATTAGACAGATTAGATTCAGGTTCCCAAGTGTGATCTTCTTCAGAATATCCCTGCCAGTGGACAAGAAATTCAAGGCGATGACCTTTCCATCTAGAGTCAGCAATGTAGTCGACTTCAAATTCAACATTCCATTCTTCAGTAACCTCCACTGGGCCAGGCCAGAATGTGGGTTGACCATTAAGATGGTTCTTATAGGGCTTAACACGAGAGATATTCATAACTGGATGAATTCTCATAGTTCTTGGCAAGTGCAGCTTAACTGCGTTAGGCCTGATTAGATCCAGGATCTTATAAGGCCCAATCCATTTTTCGGAGAGCTTCTTAGAAGCCCAAGTTAATTTCAAATGTTCAGTAGATAGCCAAACTTTATCCAATTTGAAGTAAGTAGGCACAACAGATCTGTGTTTATTGGCTTGAACTTTCATTCGTTGTTGCGTGGCAACAAGATTAGACTTTGTTTGATCAATGGTTTGAGTGATATCCTTAATGAACTGTTCAGCAGCTGGTGCTTTAGTAGGATGTTGCTCAAAGCCCATATGAGGTTCATAAGTGCGAGTAATAGAAAAAGGGGTTTTCTGAGTAGAGGTCTGATGTTTAGAGTTGTAAGAGAATTGTGCAAGCAGCAGCCAATTAACCCAGCTGTCTTGCTTTTCGGAAGTGAATAAACAAAGGTATTGTTGCAAATCTCTGTTCATGCATTCAGTTTGCCCATCAGTTTGTGGATGGAAAGCGGTTGACAACTTTGGTTTTATTCCCAATCATTTGCACAAGTCCTGCACCACCTGGAAGCAAACTGTGGTCCATGATCAGATATGATTGTGTGTGGGAGACCATGTTGTTTCCAAACATTAGTCATATACAGCTTAGCTGTTTCCAGAGCGGAGATAGCTTTATTACAGGGAATGAATTCGACTTCTTTGG
>JBBPTD010001076.1:0-13243 GCA_038093895.1 Boletus aff. mottiae
ACTTCGAGGAAGTCAAGAAAATCCCAAAGTAGCAATAAAACCAGCATCCTCACGAGTTCGGGTTCGTTGAACGTGAGACATATGGATTATTAACCCAAACGAGGCTGTTCAACGTGTCATCTTGATCGCGATGGCTCAAAAAACCAAGAAGCAGCGCAAGTCAGAAGCACTGGTTCGCGGCATTACCGTGGACGAAAAAGGTGTTACTTCTGTGACTGCGGCACCGCTCGGAGCGGCATCGGGATTTAATACTTCTTCTGAGATATCTGTGCGCATTGCTGGACCGATCAGACTGATCAGTATAATGGGTAACCTAATAGTGACGGGGAGGCAGCAAACATCCTGCAGGGCGATGGGTGGTTGTGTAACCGCGTTCATACGCGCCGGACGAGTGACAAGCGAGCTCTTGACACAACTGGATTCAACAAGAATGCATCCCCCTTGAACTTTACCATGCAAGCGAAACCTTTCCGATTCAAGGGCTCCATCGCTATCGTGTTAAGGTCCCCGCGGATGGCCGGGTCTGGCAGTGCTGAAACGAAACGATACCTAATCGACTCCATCAACTTTAATCACAAGAACGGGTAGCTGTGTACGGCAAGTGACAGGATTGTTCATGGCACGTGTGATCGCTAGCACGGACTGCGCAAACCTTGAGACAGAGTCGTGATATCGCCACAGGCAGGGTCTTCCCGGAGCCCGGAAATGAAACTGGGAGAGACCGAGAATGACAGTATATCAACGTGTGCGCCCAGTGACTAAGTATGTGCACCGCTGCAACTCCGCTGATGACTCGGGAACAACCCCTGGCCCCTGGGTACACCTGAAACAAAACTCTGGAGCTAGAGGTACCAGAAGATTGGATAGCTTGCAATTAGGTTCGGGGTGTGCTCGCTTGGACGATAAGCTGGGCGATACCAGCATAGCAAGCACAGCCCATGCAATTTTTGTCGAATTCTCCATGTCTGCGCAGATCAACCCCCCTCCAAGTATTACTTGAACTTGTTCAGTCACTAATGGGGAAGGATCGACAATGAGCCAAACAGATGCAAATAGCGGACCACTTGGACCAACAATGGTCGCGGTCACGTGACCCCTATGCTGAACGCGTCTCACCAGGTTTTGCAACGTCAACGACGCTGACAATGTCTGTCAACGACCGCCCGGCGTGGCAGACAGACGACCTCGACGAAGAATGGGTCGACGAGGACGATACCTCGCTCGGAACCCAGTCCATCTCGCTCACTGCACCTCTCCCTGGCTTCTTACAGACGCCTTCTATGCGCAATGATCACGATACATGTCCAAACCCTGCCGGTACGTTTCTCATCAGGGAGGACATGCCCGCAGCCGCTATTCTTCCAAAGACACCCGGAAAGCATATTAAAAAGGGCGGCATCAAGGACTTTTTCAGTCCTTTGGCACTCGAGAAAATGTTCGAGCCACCCTCCCCGCCTCCGCCGAAACCCCTCGCATTGGCTCTCACCGCTGCACCCGCCGTCCCTTCTCGCTTGTCGCAGGCGTTCACCCTGAACGATACACGGTCCGACTCAGATACGACGCCTGATCGTGGCCCACTCAAGCCGTCGTCCTCCGCAGACCTCCGTGCCTCTCCTTCATTCGCGCTGCCTAGGGGACACAAGCCCTTGGAAGGCCCGTTCACCTTTACTGTTCCGCGCCAGAGCGTCAGGTTTCCGCAGGCGGAAAGCACCCCAGGGAACGCATATAGTGCTGCTAATCGACCAATGACAGATCCGAGGCTTCGCTTGTTCCAACTTCAGTACGACACCTTCACACGCGAACACCTCTCGGCAATGGTAGACTCTATCGCTGTCAACACCACTTCTGGTGGGAGTCTTGAGGCGAATGCTTCGTCTCCCAGTCCCATTCAGCGCTTGGTCTTCAAGCCTCAACAGACACCCGGCTCAGACGATACGCCTGTACGTAGCGTCAAACGCATCAAGCTTAGTCCCCCATCCGAGTTTTATGGTGAGGGTGAAGGTGAAGGCGCTGTTGTGTCGCGTCCGAAGGCACCACGAGTCGATTATGTCGGCGAGTCCCGGTCGCTTATGCAGCAGATCAAACAAGCTCGCGACTTTTCAACCATCTCTACCACTGCGACGACACATACTCCTGTTACGGAAAGATCTCAACTGAAAGTTCCAGCACGAATCCCTTCGAATGGTGAGTCTGTTTCTCTCACATACAACGTATTCCAACTGTATATGCTAGATCATCGGGCCACCCTCGTGCCAGTCACCACTGAGGGGAGCGGATCGGCCACAGGGTCATCCACCGCCGCCCCAAGTACCCACTCCTCCCTTGCTCTCCGGCAACAGGCAGAAAATCTCATGCAACAAATCAAGAACGATATGAGAGGCGCGAAGCGCCTGATTTCTGGGGAGACAGAGCCCTCTCGCTTTGCCCAACCAGAATATGAGCAATATGATCTGTCCGCATATAAATCACAACAAAGCCATGGGTCGAGTGGGAGTCATGAACGAAGCAGACGGAAATCACCCAAGGCAGGGTCTCCTCGTCGCCCCTCCTCCACTTCACGACATCACCCCAGTCCCCGCAAGTTTTCTCGCTCCGTCTCCGATGACCGTGAGCGGAGCCTCGTCCACGACATATCGAACATGTCGATTGAAGCACCATGGCAAGCAGAGGCACGTCCTGTTACGACGCACAACACCCCGGCCCCAAATCTGAACATCCCCCGTATCAGGATCACGTCATCGCCCATCATTGATGCGTTCCCCCAACCACCGACCCAAATAGCTCACTCATATCCGCCTTCATCGATCCGGTCGGGTAATAATGAGGACCTGAACCGGTTCGTATCGTCAAGCACAGCTTCCGGGACGACCATCACCGCCAGTAGTGCGCCTTCGTTCGTGAAACACGCAGGACCCGTTCATATCACCCACATTACGCCATCTGATGTTCCATCACTTCCACAGCGCGTTGGGAAGATGGTGTATGACAAGGATCTTATGAAGTGGATGAGGGCATCTACAGGAATTCTATCATCTACAGGGGTTCTATCTGATGCCGATGATCTGAGGGACCATACGTCTGTGACGGATGCCGAGAGCGAGGATCCGTTCAGGGATATTGAGAGCCTGCGGGAAGATGACTCGGGAGGCATGAATGAGAGCGTGGGCATTACAGAGGAGGTTCCGACGGCAGCGCAGCGGCCAGAAGAGGCAGAAGAAGAAGCACACTTCAAGCAGGACATGACCCGGATAGAAGAAGGAGAGGAAGAGGACGCCGATGACCAGGAGGAAGTGGGCTTGACCTCGTTCTCGTTCGATGGTCGATCTGTCGCTAGGGTTCGGATGGGAGAAGATGACACTGGAGACGATACCACCGTATCTGGTTCGGAAGAAGACGATGGTGCAGAGGCGCCGTTGGTATTCGGCTCGGAGGCTGATTCATCCAACGATGCCCCTGACGCACAGCAGGTCGCGCCCGGGGAAGCAACACCAGTAGCGCCTCGCAGAGCGTCCGCGGTTGTAACACCAATGCCGCCCAGGTCGGCGCTCAAGAGTACGAGCGTGACGCCCATATCTGCAATGAAGGACCCAAACCGAGACAAGAACTGTACGCCCGCTCAGAGAATAGGACACCGGAGATCCGTCAGCTTCTCGGACGGAAGGCGCGATGGGCCCATCAGGGGTCTCACTGCGAAGCCACATGAGAGCGACGACGATCTCGGGACGAGCACTTCTTCTTTCGGGCTCACGCAAAGCGCTGTGTATTCGCCTTCAGCAAGGTCGAAGCGTATCGCCGAGATGATGCAGGATCTCGAATATACGAGTAAGCGTCGCGTTTGTTTGCGAAATGGTGTTGGCTGAATGCGATGTCTAGTTGAGTCGGAGGAATCGCCGACGAGAGCGTCAACCCCGATCCACGACGTCGAGGAATTGCAACTCGTGGGCAATCGGCGTCCAAGCAGCCAGATGGCGGTCGTGGACTCGAGTGGAACTTCTCGGCGCGTGTCCTCTACGTCGAGGAGGAGCAACCTCTCTGAACAAGATCGAAGGAATGCGACATTCTTGACAGAGTGTTCTTTTGGAGTTGCACACGATAAACTCGTACAAGTGATCACTGACGTGCGTCCCTTTGAGCCACACTGGGAAGACTTGCGCAGCATCGACTTGTCAAAAAGGTCGCTGGACAGCGTGACAAGGCTCAAAGAATTTTTGCCTAAACTTGACTCGCTGACATTGTGCGTGGTACATACGCGAAAGGGATCGTAGACTGACGTGAAAGTGACAGAAACTGCAACCAACTGTCGTGGTTGAGCGGTATCCCTCCATGCTTGCGAACGCTTTGCGTCGCTTCGAACGTGTACGTCCGATTGAATTTCACAAGGAAACGTTGGCATGCTGAGCAACCAAAGCTTGACAGGCGTCACATCGTTTGGTCACCTTCAAAATCTCGAGCATCTTGACATTAGTCACAATGATATCGACTCGTTGAATCGTAAGTGGCTGAGACGCAACGTTTCACTCGAGAAGCTGGTACTCGAATATTGATGGGCATCAACTAGAATTGCAGTGTCTGCGACACTTGAGGGAGCTGAGAGCCGATGGCAATCGGATCACGAGCCTGGACGGATTGGAAAGGCTGGAAGCGCTCACGAAGCTAAGCGTGCAGGGTAACCTACTTCGTGAAGTCGATTTGGGTTTGTTTCGATGGTAAGATGTTTCGTCTTTTGACGTTTTTCCCTGTGCCGATATGACGCACGTTGCACAGGCCGCGGCTAGAGATGTTAGATATGAGCCACAATCGGCTGATCAGGGTTGACTCGCTAGCGCCGAGCCTTCCAGCGTTGATTGTTTTGAATCTAGGTGAGCCGGTATTGTGGTCGTTAGGCGTATCCTGCTGACGTGCTTGGCAACTCGAAGACGGCAATTTACTAGATAAGTTTGATGCCGGTGGTTGTATGACGAGGCTGCGCATTTTACGCGCAAGTAACAACCGGTTGCACAGCCTCAATGTGGGGCACTTTACGAACCTGCGCACGCTCTACCTTGACAACAACGGGCTTGGAGGGCTGGTCAAGGGGGAGCGACTGATGAAACTGGAAAACCTATCGATGCGAAATCAGAGCTGTCGGGACTTGTGAGTGGCAGAATTGTTGAGGCGATAACGTGACGTGACGGGATCTTTCATTATGCATCATGGGGCCTGATTGATGGGGCGAAATGTGATGGTGATCTGCAGCCATCTCTCGACACGCCAATTCCGGGATGTGAAACGGCTTTATCTCTCAGGTATGTGTGGTGCTTCTAGAAGATGGATGATCAATGGGGTGGAGCTTGAGAAGGAGCGCTCATATCTGGTTCACTAGGCAACAAACTCAAACCGAATTTCATTGAGGAGGCGTGTTACAATCTTATCTACTTGGAGGTTGCGGCGTGCCGGCTGACTGTGCTGCCGCGCGAGTTGGCACGGGTGGCCCCCAATCTTCGGGTGCTGAACCTCAACTATAACTTCTTGGAGGACGTGGCTGCGCTGGACGGTCTCACGAGACTAAAGAAGCTGACGATGATTGGATCTCGCCTAAAGGGAACGAAACCACTGATCCGTGTCCTTCAGCGGATGGGGGATGTGGAAATGCTCGACTTGAGGTGAGGACGCCGCGTCGGGGATTTCGGCCTACTGAAATCGGGGGACGAGTTTCCTGACCAACGTTTGTTTGTTGTTTGACGACACCCGGAACTGACCGAGATGTTGGCAGGATGAACCCGAGTACGCTCGGGTGGTATCTACCGCTTCTGGTGCGGGACGTGCCTGGGGCGCTGCAACCATCGGAGAACGGGGGAAGTGGTGTGAGGCGCAGGGGTGAGAAGGGGGGGGAGTGTGGGTGGCAAGAGCTGGACGCCAAGTTTCGGCGGGACCTCCCGGATGAAGCGTACGTCGGCCGGCTGGCATACCGAGGGCTTGTTATGCGAGCATGCCCACGGATCCGGATGTTGGACGGGGTGGAGGTATCGGAGAAGGAACGGACAAAGGCTAATCAGCTACTGCAAGGGATCATGGGAAAGGGCAAGATTAAGGGGAGAAGGGCGGGATGAGTGACCGATATAGGATGAGGAGATGATGGTGACAGATTATGCCTGCGCACATGACTTGATGTGATTTGAAAGATGTGTCATGGGATGTGTTACAGATCTGACGATTATGATATAATAATAATTTGTTACAAAAGATATTCTTTTATATTTTTTGGGGGGGTGACGAGAAGACGAATTTGATTCGCTCGGAGGTGGGGCTGTGTGAGATCGTGAGTCCGAATCGGGGGGCCGAGGCGAAGAATTGGATCTCCGCGCGCGCGCGAACGTGCCTGGGTCCGGGCAAAATTGAAAAGAGGCGCATCTGAAACGGTGTCCTCGACGCGCCTGGCGAGTTGTTGTCCCCATATGCCTATTTGTGGGCGGGCATTTCGTTATGGGAGATACGGTGATTGTTGCGATGGTGGGGTCACGGTGCAGAGACAGGGAAGACGGGTCCGAGCCTGCAAGGGTGATTGATTTGACACACGGGGTTCGCTTCGACGTTGGACGAGCGAGAAAGAAGGAAGGGGGTGGGCGAGCGGCGGATGTTATTCGCTACCGAAGCTCTCTCGCGGGATTGTCTCGCACATGGTGAGATGAAAAAGCGACGGGACGTTGCCGGCAAACGTTAAGCTTCCCAGGGCTAATTACTTTCTTTGAGTGCCTTGCACAGCGATCGTATTTCATACCACCCAACGCACCAAAGTCATGGCATTCCCCCTCCCCGCCCGACTCCCCTTAAAGACCCGGCCCTGTCCTCCTCCTCCCCCTCCTCCCCCTCCTCCCCCATCTCATCTCCTCCACCGTCGCGCTCATGATCGAGCAGCACTCGCCTCAACTCCCCGTCTCCTCCTACAACGTCTCCCAGTTCCAGCTCGCCCTGTACGTCCACCCTTCCACTTCATAAGCACATGTCAGATGCCACGATCTATCAAGATCGACCTGTCATCCGCCTCTTCCTCCATCATTTCTCTTTCTTCTCTCCCTTGCTCTCTCCGACTCCGCTCATCCATTCTCCCCTCAGCGCTGATCCAAAAAACGACGTCCACTTCGCCGACGACCTGTCACATCGCAGCTCCCCGGCCATCTGGTGGGTCGCACTTTCATCCACCCCGCTCCGACTCTGTTTTTCTCGCTTTTTTTTTGTGTGTCCTAATTGGTAACTGTCTCATTACAGTCCCGAACCCGACCTTGACTTCTCCCAACGACGAATGTCCACCTCCACCCCAGACACTGACACGAGCAGCATCCGTGACAAGAAACCCTCTCCCTCTGTCTCTCCCCAGCCAGACCACAAGCCTCGCTCAGACGACGCCTGGAGTTTCGACGACAAGCAGCTCACCGACCCCGCGCTCGACAATACTCCCAAGGTCCAGCTCCCCTCCATCTTCACCACCTTCGAGGACCCCTTCCGTAACGATATCCGTCGCACCTCTCTCCCGAGCATCTCCTCCGACCCCGCATCGAATACCCGCTACAGGGCGTCCCCGTATCCTCAGCCCGCTTCTCGCAGAACCCTCGCGACACCGAATCAGTCGCCCCCCTCATACCATTTTCCCTCTTCCGTCGATACCCAAGAGTCCTCTGCAGAGAAATCGCGTCTTGCTTATAATTACTCTGAAGCTTCTCCCTATCCCCAGTCTTCGCTTCCGAGCGTACCCGCTTCTACATCCCAGATGTCTTCTTTTGCTGCTCCGCTCACCCCTGATTTCCGCCATCCAGCCCCATACGTCGAGTCCGACGAGTGGTCCAATTCCCCTTCCACGATCGCCCGTGCAACCTCGACCCCGTCCCTCAATCCGCCACTGAAATACGAAGACGGCCTGCGCCACTCTTCTTTCAGCGCGCCCATCGATCGAAGACCCTACCCTTCTAGCGCCCACAAGTCCGAAGAGTGGTCCTTTCCTGAACAGGAATTCGTCTTGCCTCTCAGTAATCCGTCCTATAGTTCAGGCTCGACTCCACTTTCGCCGTCTCTGCCGCCCACGCCTTCGGCTGTGCCCCTGCCATCACCATCGCCCGCGTCTCGCCCCCCGCAGACGGTTCCTTCTTCCACTCTCGTCGATCGTCCCACCAAAAAACGCGGCAAGCTCCCCAAGGAGACCACGGACTATCTCAAAGCTTGGTTGCATCGCCACTCGGACCATCCATACCCCAGCGAGGAAGAGAAAAAACAATTGTGCCATGCCACCGGTTTGAGCATGAGCCAGGTTTCCAATTGGATGATCAATGTGAGCCACTCATCATTCCTGCGCAGTTTTTTTTTTTTTTTTTGGCTCACGGGACCCCCACCAGGCACGGCGCAGGATCTTGGCACCTGCTCACAGAGCAGCGTCTGGTCCTACCACGTCTGCACCATATCCTCCAACGCGGAACACGCCTACGACTGCGTTGCTGGAGCCTCGTCGCACAACGATTCCACAGGAATCGCTGCAACTGTATCACCCCATGTCGCTCCAGTCGATTCCGTCGTCTCACCAGACTCACGCGCCCTCGCCACCGAGCGATTATGTTGGGTCGAACCGGCATCTTGTCGGAATGCCTCCGAGGTCATCACACCAGTATCACGGAGGATCCAGTGGCCTTGACGTTCCCCAATCGAGGCATTCGATGGCCTATGTGCCGGGGCAGGGACACCACTCTGGGAATGGTAGCCAGGCGGCACACTACATCCCATCTGGGGTTCCGATGTCCGCTACCCCGTCCCTTTCCGCAAGCCCGTTCGCATCGCACAATCTAGGCGGCCATCATCATCACGGGCAATCGCTGTATTCGTCGCAGCACCACCACCAACCGTCGTTGTCTCCGAGCTTCCTCCCTAGCCCACCATCGGGATCTGAAAGGCTACCGACACATTCCACGGAACACACGCACAGCTACTATGGCGATAGTCAGCCACATGCATCGTCCAATCCTGGATCCGCATTCTCTGGCCCACACTGAATCGATACAGTTGATTGGATAGGGGGGGAATCTGATACATTTGCCGAAAACACAACTGCGTGTAATAATAATAATTAGTAGTATTACGCTGACCTTAGCTAAACCCACTAGTTCCCCTTTTTTTCTTCTCGTCTTCTTGCAACCGCCTTACAGCACGCCTGCAGAAAAAGATTCTTTTTTCTAGATTCCATCGCTGCGCGGGTGCAGTCTCCTCGGCTTTCTCCCACCGGCGCAGAAGACGATGTTCCTAATTTATTATTCTTGCCATCAGCATCCGATTCCATCTCTCCACTTTGCCTTGTATGGCACGTCTTCCCTCCTCCGTTCTTCCTTCTCTTCTTAGAATGCCCATAATCACATCAACCCGGAGGGGCAACATTCTTGTTACAGAATCCTGTATGAATCGAAACATATGATACCACAAATACCATTTCGAGCATGGCTTGATATATTGGCCGCATCTCGCTGATCCGGGCGGCGGCGTCGACTTGCGATCGATGTGTGTTCTTTATTCTCTCTCTCTCTTTTTTGTTCTCTGTTCCTCTCTCTTACGAGAGCACTTGGATCGCGATCACCTACGATATCACAAGTACGGACGAACCGGCGACGGGCGTATCCGGACCTCCTCGGCTGGACGGCGCCGCCACACACGCACACACACACGCGTTCGACAACAAAATAAAATAATAAAATAAAATAAAAATATTCAAATTCGCACTCGCCCCGGAATCCCGTCGCGCATCTTGCAGGGTAGGGCTGCATCGCGTGTTTTCATTTTCCATTCTTTCGTTTTGTCTTTTCCTTTTTATTATTATTTGCGCTTGCCCATCGTGGGTGGCGGAATTCGGAGAGGCGTCGGAGAGTAGAGTGGACGCTTGAGCTTGGGCTTGGGCTTGGGCTTGGCCCTTCGTATGTACAACACAGCAATAATTATCGCGGGTGGGTAAACCGTTCTACCTACATGAACGGAGCACCATTCGGTGACACCCTCAAATTTCATATCATAGGTCCTTTCGTCATGGCTTGCACCGGTCACCAGATATCCAGATATCACGGGCGGTCATCGCTGAATCACAGATCGACATAGGTCGAGAACAGCCTCGTTCTTTGGGACTGCATTTTCTCGATGTGATCACTGGCCATGCCGCATCCGTGTGCGCTGGTGACTCACGTGCTCAGTTGCACTGCTTGATTTGCGAGCACAGACGAAGATAGTATGGAGACGACGAGGGTGGTGATACGGTGATGATGGTGACGCCGATCAAGGTGTCGACCTCGGGGCCTCGACCCACTCAGATATCCGTATGCGTACCCAACAACAACAACCAAAAAAAAAAAAAGAAGAACAAAAAAGGGCATCACACAGCCCACTTTACAAACTGTATTTCGGATCTGCATCCGAATTGTTGGTCAGTTGTAACTGCACCCGTATAATCTGAGGTAACCGTAATGGATATCTTGAGACTTGGCGGTCGTCACACGAAGCACCATGAGCGCCGCGCACCCGGTGCTCTCGCACTCGCCCCCTGTCAGAGCCCCAAGACGCGATCGTCGCTCACAGAAACCCAAATACAAACGTTTGGCGCGTGTTTACGATCACATACGATCATCATGTACTAATTTACAATTGTCGAATAGAGGCGTGACGACGCGCCCTCGGCCTGCCACATATGGGCTCACGTCACCGTTTGTTTTTTTTTTGACCAAGGGGGGAAACAAGGGGGGGACGCCTTTTTACCCGAGTGATATGGAAATGATTGGCTTTTTGGAAACGCCACGATTGGGAGTCAACAGAATGCAGTGCTCGTCATCGCGTTTTTTGAAACTCGTTTCGCTGGGCACGGTTTCCGATCGAGATTTTCGCAACGCGGGATTGCCCGTGGGATGAAAAATAATGTTGACACATGCACGTTCTTTTGAAAAAGAAACAAGGCACGAGGAGGAGGGGGTCACTGGAAATTAGGAGTTCACGAGGATTTGATGGTTGTGATTTTTCTTTCGTTCTCTTTTTGTTTTTTCTTTCTGAAATCTGTCATGCGGCGCAAAAAAAAGAGTTGGGGGGCCTCCGAATGATACGGGAGTTGATTTGTATCATTTACAACCCTACCCGAGCTCAAAGATTTTTGTTTACTCCACAGAGGCCAGATGATCACCAACACCACCGCCGCCGATGCACGGACAGTTTGCCACGTCACAATTAACCGGCTACCCGTCTACACCGTGTTTGATACGGTGACCGGCCCTCTCTACGATCGTTTGCGCTCGCCGCTTATAATGTAGATAATCTGGTACGTACGGGAGACGGAGGTTTGGAATCGACGGAATTAGGTTACAATACAAAAAGGATGATTTCGATTTCGAAACCTTTTTTTTTGGGGGACCGCACGGGTCGTAAGGCTAGAGTCGACCTGCTTATTGATGAGCCTCCCCCCCTCCTGGATCGAGTCCGTACCTACCCGAGCCCGCGTTTTATTTTTCCTGTAGCGAAGTGAGGGTGAAGCTCACACCGACTCGTCGGATTTTATCACCATGATAATCGCGATCATGGTCAGCATCCAGATGTGGTGGTGTTAACTCCGTGAGCAAGGCGAACCCCCCCACCCCGAATTCTTCCCCCCCCCTTACCAAGTACAGGATGTGTCATCACCCACATCCTACAAGATCGTTTTTCGTCATCACCTGGCCACGCGCTTGATTGCGGCAAACATGCTCCTAGAGTATGATATAGGTGGCGTGATAGCGCACTTGGTTCGTTCTCGCTCGCTTCCAAGAGAACGTGATTGTACGGAATGGAACGGGGGCAAGGTGGGATAAAAGGAGACACAGGGGGGGGGAATATCGGACCTCGCGCGCCGGTCCCGGTCAACCGACCCTGCCGGCCCTCTCTTTTGGGAAAAACACACGCAGGTGCGCTTATCAGCAGACCCCAATCTGAGAAATAGGTTATCAAGGAAAAAAAAAACGAGACGAGGTGCGAACGAAAAGCGAAAAGAAATAAAATAAACAAAGGATAAACGCAACATGAAAGAAACCGAGTCGGGCAAGGAAACTGGCCAAGACGACCGGTTCCATCGTGCGGTCTTTTGTGCGGATAGGGAATGGCCGTCGACCGTTTTTGCCATAGGCAGCGATCGGTATATGAAACGCGCACCGCTGTGAGACTAGACTGGTGCTTTTTGATATCCCGACAGGCCATGTGGCCCCGTTCTAGTCCCTGCTGTTCGTACCCGCAACGTTGCTCGAGCTATTCATGGATTTTGGTCCTGGTTTCCCCTTCATCTATGGCGGTCACCGGGACAGAGACCGTGGTTGCGATGACGACCGGGATACCGTCGACCCCGCGTGATCAATCTCGTTCCTCCTTTTCCTGTTTTTTTTTTTTCGTCGCGCTGGATGCGACCAAACTGGGGCACACCGCCAAGTAAATACATACCGGGATCACCCCAGGAACGCATCCCCACCGGCCGAGTGAAAATCGAGTAAAGGCTAGGTACAAAGTTCAGTTCCCTTGCGAAGCCGGAAAATTCAAATGGAACAAGAAAGAGTGCGATCATCATGATTAGATACGTACCTCGTTATGTGTACGTACACCTGGTGGGTGTGAGTCATGGGGCGCCGCAGCCGCACGTGAATGCAGACTGCTACCTGAACTGTAGAGCACATACAGATCGATACGATCCATCAACGATCTCTCGCTAAGCGTACGAGTGTATAGGGGTAAACTCTACTGCATACCACATGACCGCGCGGCTGTGGGGTCCGACAATTTCGTGGGGGCGGTCGTCGAGAGATCAAGTTGGAGTCATGAAGATTTCTTCCCACATGTCTGAGTTAACGACTAACATGGTCCACATCAACATTCCCGCGGACAAGGTGCAGTTCCTCAGTTCAGCTACTCAAGGGGGTTACTGCTGTGATGTAATAACGAGATGTACGAACACCATTCTGAAATAGGAGGGGTGTAACGTTACGTTTCACCTGGGCCGCTCATGTGTGAGGACGGGCCGTTGATGCGGGACGAACTGACTGAGAAAGCAGGATGGTCGTAAGATTACGTTTCATTTGGGTCATTCGTGCGTGAGGATGAAGCGCTGATAGAAGGGATTGGACGGATGAAGAGGGGCATTTTGTTACCAGAATTATACCGAGATTTTTCCACGGGACGAGCAACAACACTATAAAAGAGCAGACGGTGTGATGAGCTCATCATGCATAATACAGTGAATCAAATT
>JBBPTD010001077.1:0-13235 GCA_038093895.1 Boletus aff. mottiae
CGCTGATAGGGTTCTCCATTGTTCGGTGCCCCCGGGCAGACGATCTGGACCATCGTCAAAGTTGATCGTGGCTACTAGTGAGTCTGGATTGATTTTCTTTACCCGCCCCTGTTAACATGGGGTTCCTCTAGTCTCCAGTCTCCAGATGCGGACTTTGTCTGGCAGTTCGATGCCGAAGGCGCGCCGGTACTAACTTCATTTTGCCACATCTACGTGCATGGATACTTCTCACACACACTCATCACAGATTGTGCTCGTCCGTCACACTGCGAAGGACAACACGAGGTGGGAGTTCGAAATTGTCGAGTAAGGAGCGTGAAGCCACTTCGTTGGTTACCAGAGGACGAGAAAAGACGTGTGCATGACTGATCAGAAATAAATCACTGGATTGGATGTATGTATGTTGTAGCAGAGCTTCGTGGGCTCTTTGTCTGTGTATGGTGAACGTGAATATTAATATTTACGACGAAAGTTGGTCAACTCGTGAGGACAGGGGCTCAGTTCTTTTTACATAACGCTTTGGGGGCGCGACAACTTGAAGTTGACGTATGCACATACTTAAGTACTTCGTCGCTTTGGGTTTTCTGGGTACTAAGTTCACCATGGTATTCCATGTAAATGACAGACTCCGTCTCTCTCGCCGCCACGCATCGGTGCTGACGCTGGGACAACCTTGCGGCCACCCGCGCGCAACTCATCCACCTCTACCTCGCCCCTTCGTACCTCAACATGCCATGGCGATCTGACTTTAATGTCAGGGATTCGAGCATAGTCGTCTTTCCAACTGCGAAGAAACTGGTGGAACTGTTGATATGGTGTCATTTCGCCTCGGTTGCTTAACGGCACAC
The DNA here is from genome assembly GCA_038093895.1 of Boletus aff. mottiae. Taxonomy (NCBI): domain Eukaryota; kingdom Fungi; phylum Basidiomycota; class Agaricomycetes; order Boletales; family Boletaceae; genus Boletus; species Boletus aff. mottiae. The sequence continues at coordinate 849 of JBBPTD010001077.1, forward strand.
TGCGATGCCGCAATCGTATTCATGTTCTAATACACGCACTGCACTGATACGTGGATTGCTGTGGAAGTATGGATTTCTAAATGCACCAGGTATCATCCTTCCACACTTTCCCCGTCTAAGGAGTAACGGAACAGTTTGTAGTGAAACACGGTATCGTTGCATGGAGTGCGCCGATCCAATCGCAGTTCTGGAATGGGTGGGGTCTACTTCTGTGTGGACCGACTGGCACTGCGCGGGACTGACGACTCTTGGTAGGGCGTTAGCGCAGAGATTCAATCATCTCGGGGAGCTGAGTGATATCGAGGACGCGATTTCGAGGTTTGGGGATGCTGTTGACATCGGCCCTTTGTGGTCACCCTAACAACTCTGCGATTCTTCATATCCTTGGCTACTCTTACTTCGCTCGTTTCCAGCCTCGGGGAACTGCTTGATCTCCCACTGGCACTGGCAACGGCAGCTGCTCTTAGTCAGACCATGTGAAAGTTGGCGCAAGGTCGAGGCTCATCATTCATCAGTATCAGCGTATCAAGAATTGATATTAACAGACCATCAGAAAGTTTGGCATATCCCCTGCCATATGTGATTGAAACCCAGCAGTGTTCCGTCGGCTCATGTTCGGTTCAAGGTGTGAGATCAATTGGGTGTATCATCATTTTCTCCAGCCAGATTCTGTTATGAAGTCATGATTCCACGTAACCTCCTTCCTAGCATGAGAGAGAGATAGAAAAGGTTCAAGCCTTCTCTATCCAATGAGGTTCATACGGTTCAGTCGCTGATCCCAATCACAGGCATTTTCAATGGTATCTATCATGAGCGTCAATTCGGATCATCTCTCGACCGTACGCTTCATCCGTCACAATTTTCGGTTGTTCCGATAGCCTGAATGGTTTCGTGCCTCGGGGTCATCACGCGCCAACCGCAGCATCGATGCTTCCAGAATTCAGGATCGTGGGCGCTGTCTTCAGTCGTTATGGTCACCGAATCAGAGCGTCGATTGATGGGTCTTCCATCTCTTGGCGCAATAGCATTGACAATGGCGAGCGGGCATCTACTTCGTGGTGCCACACATCGATCGTTGATCAACACCCCCCTGTACATGTATCGTCACTGTTACTCGTCCTATGGTTCTGACTGTCACGTAGCACCTCGTCTGAGTTTTTCAGCCATCTTCTTAGATTGTTTAGCCGAACAGGTTTATTAAAATCAAATGATCCAAACCGAACAACACCCCGACTTCGCCGTAGGCTTAACGTACAGAGTGGAGTTAAACTGGTTAAAAGTAGGTTCCGAGCATCGAGGATGCTCACATTTCCACTGGGTTCGTTATTCTAAGCGTGTCGCATGATATCACAATAGGGCCCCCGTCGCTCGAAGTGGATGAATGGTTCTAGTAACAGGGAGCAAGAACGGACCAACGGAATTCGCAAATATATTTTGGGGTTGCCTCAGTAAGTGAACTGGAACGCTTGTGCTACATCCGGGTGTAGATGGCTTATTGAACTGTATAATGTTTCTCAGCCGCACTTATCCGATTTGGCTAGGGGGTCTGCTCTGCAAACGTATAAATACCTGCCACTGTGGCTTCGATGTGCATTGACATCCAGCCGCATTCAATTCACAATGGCACCTTTCATCCCCGATGGCGTATATGTAATCCGCAATGTTGGATCCAACGACACCGTTTGCCTAAAAGATGGTTTCCCCGGAGGACCGATTGTTGGATGCATGGATGGCCCGGGATACCCCTGCGAACGGGTTTGTGCTGTTCCTTGTAGAGAGAACCATACACCCATTGTTTCGTAGGGGAACCTGTGGAGAATCAAAAACATTGGAGGGGGCGGCAATCAGGTCACCATCGAGAGCGTGTGCACTCCTGGAGTCTTCGCGAGTGCAGATGAATTCCAAGTACGTGCACTTTAAGACCGAATGATATCAAACGTGTGAACTGATCCAACGCTGATAGGATGCTCCACTCTTCGCTGACCCCGAGCGGACGATCTGGACCATTGTCAAAGTTGATCGTGGCTACTAGTGAGTCTGGATTGATTTTCTTTACCCGCCCCTGTTACTAACATGGGGTTCCTCCAGTCTCCAATCTCCAGATGCGGACTTTGTCTGGCAGACCACTACCGAAGGCGCGCCGGTACTAATTTCATTTTGCTGCATGGATACTTCTCACACTCTCTCATCACAGATTGTGCTCGTCCAGCACACTGCGGCAGACAATACGAAGTGGGTATTCATCAAAGTCCAAGGAGTGTGAGGCCACTCGGTTCGTTGTCCGAGGACGCGACAAGACGTGTGCAAATGACCGATTTCTAAAGAAAGAAAAGAACCCAAAAAGGAATTGGATGTATATACGTTGTAACAGAGTTTTGTGAGCTTTTGACCAAAGAATATGAGTGCGACGCTCGGATGTAGCATCAGAGACAATCAAGAGGACAGGGCCTCAGTGAGTCCACGCGTGATCGAAAGTTTCGAAACGTAGATGGAAACACCTCAGACCTCTAGTAACGCGTACATACGATCTTAATGTTCAACGTTCAACGTTCAGGCCTCGAGATTATTTAAGGTCAGAGGTATAAGTAGAACTTGGTCTCATTCTGTCACACAGCCACCACAGTTACTAAGGCTATCCCAAATTCACTGCGATTGATCTCTCTCACCACCACCATCGGCGCCGACCATCATGATTTGCATTATGTGCACCCGCCCTCAACCCATCCGGCTCTGGTACATTCGCCACCATCTCGCGCCTTTTGTACCCTGACGCCCCAGGACGAACCGCGACGTCGGGGACTTGTAGCTCCGACTAGTATGGTCATCCTGCTATCGCTGCGCAGGGACGCGTGGACACTCAGCTCCTCGTCGAGTTTTGGCGGTAGCCTGTGATATAGTACAGTTGATACTGTTCATATTGCATACTACCGAGAATCCTCAGAGAGCCAAGGCACGAGGCGACCGGAGGATATAGTCTGTGCGTGAGAGCGAAAGGGAGATCGCCTCTCTCCACTTCGCTGCTAGCACGGCCTGGTAGCACATCCCTCTCCGTAGTTCGGTCACCTACAATACATCTTTTCGCACCCGCCCACCACAGGCCCGGGCCCGCACAAATGTAGCCTCTGTAAGCCTATTTCAAGTTGTCTGACGCTGCCTCACTCAACTCCAGTTTTCGGCAGCCTCACTGTTCGGCATCCATCCCGCCCGCACAGCTCGGCTCCAGCCTCGAGCCGTAAAACCTGCGGTTTACGCCCACCCCGTTCTCTTCTACATATCTGGTTAGTCTCACCTTTGTTACTATCTTTCCGATCTCCCCATAAGATCGTATACGCATATGCATCATGAGCATATCAACTGCCAGTGAAGTTCGGTCGAACGATGTACATATATTATGTAAACGATCGCAACCGAACAACACCAGCGGGCTACCTTCCATTTCAACTGCTTTACAGAAGCCGACTTCGCCGTTCTGTAACGTACAGGGCAGTGGGATCAAACTATCCTGAATCAAACCTGAATGGTTGGTTCCGAGCAACGAAGGATGCTCGGTTATATCATTTCCACTGGGCCCGCTGTTCTCAGGCTAGCGTGTCTCGTGGTATCACAATTGGGTCCCTGTCCGAGTCGCTCGAAGTGGATAAATGGTTCTAGTAACAGGGAGCAAGAACGGTCCCCGCAAATATATTTTGGGGCGCTGTTTCGGTCAGTATCTTGCCTGTGGGACGGTTGTGCTACGTCCGAATAGATGTTCTGAAATGGTTTGGATGGGTGTTCCTCAGCCGCACTTTCCACTTTCGCTAGGGGCTGCTTTGCAGACGTATAAATACCAGCCATTCCGGCCCGAATACGCATCAACACCCAGTACACTCCCAAATTTGATCCACGATGCCTCCTTTCGTCCCCAACGGTGTATATAAAATCCGCAATGTTGAATTCTCCCGTGACGTCGCTGGCCTCGTTGGAGGTGTCTCGATTGGAACAATCGTGGGCTTCATAGATCGTCCAGGCAATCCCAACACCTTGGTTCGTATAGTACTTTGTAGAGGACCATACTCACTAGTCCTGTAGTGGAGGATCAAGAACGTTGGAGGAGGCGGCAACGAGATCACCATCGAGAGCGTGTCCGCTCCTGGAAGCTTTGCAAGTGCAGACCAGTTCCCAGTACGTACGCCTAGGGAGTATCAAACGTACGGAACTGATCCAATACTGCTAGGATGAGCTAGTCGCCGGTTCCGGCGACCAGACGGTCTGGACCGTTGTCAAAGAGGACCGTGGCTACTAGTGAGTTTTGGATTGATTTCCTTACTCGTCCCTATTCACATTCTATTCCGCACAGTCTCCAATCTCCGAATGCGCAACTTGTTTGGCAGCTCACTCGCGATGGCAAATGCGCGCCGGTATGCATCTTATCATACCCTCGTGCACGGATACCTCTCACACTCAACCATTACAGATTGTGCTGATCCCTTTCACTGGGCAGAACAACACGCAGTGGACATTCGACCGGGTTGGAAACTAAGGAGTGTGAGGCTGCTCCGTTGCATTGGACAAGACATGTGTGAATGACCGATCAGGAAAGAAAGAAAAAAGAAAAACAATCGGATTGAATGTATGTATATCGTAGCAGAGTTATGTAGTGTTTGTCTGGAGTACGATGAATGTGAAGGTGACGCTTGAACATGACTTTTCAACATGAGAGACAGTTGAGGGGACACACGGTTGAGGTTACTGGCCGACAAGAAGTCCAGGTCCCCCCTGACAACTCGATACGGATGGTATGTCCATACATATCCAAGTTTTAGGATGGTGGCCAGAAGTAGTAGCAATATTCTCGTTTTCAGCCTCGCAGCAAGCTGCATCGCGCTATCAACTCTTTCCTGACACCCAACTTTGTGTTTTCCCACTACATTCATCGTCCCCTACCGCCACCATCGGCACCGATCACTAGCACGGCACGTCGCCCGCTCTCCATGGATCTCCACCCTCCCATAGCCTCTCCCATAATGCATGGCGTCGGGAACGAAGAGAGCTCAATCAAGCATCAATGCTGTTTCGTACATCTCAACAAAATGTGGTGTACACAGGTGTTGTTGAACAATCGACCGTAACTATGACACTTGCTTGGTCAGTTTCTCTCTGCGATACACCCTGTCAATCATACAGCTGACCGCATCTTGGTTTGAACACTTACCCAGAGATCATCCCGCATCCTTTTCTCCTCCTCACGAAATCAGACGGCTCAGCGACCCCTGCATTGTTAACATAGGCGCCTTTCATGTGATCTGGTAGCGTAGACGAGCCGACGACTGCCTTGTTCGGATGTCCGCGCCAGACATATCCATATCCCCATGATGAAGTTGGTGACGTGCATGGATGGACCTCGCAAGTCGCGTCTCAGTTTAGAGTAACAGAAGCCTGTGTTGAGTGTGTTCACAGTCAACGGCGTGATGGACTGGAGTCGGTCCTGCAATGCGCGTGTAAAGAGCACGTTCATACCTAGAGGATGGAACGGAAGGAATCATTAGACTTTGGATTAACGAAGAAGGGATGGATGTTACGTTTAGTCTCATAATAACGACTTCTCATGGATCTCGACGCTCGATTAGCAATCGTTTCTCCGTGAGAAAAGTAAAGAGTTCACGAAGAATCTCTATATCTTGGTCTAGTGAGCTTCGTGACTGGGTTAGATGACGCCTTGACCTCTTCTGGGAGAAGTGCCCAATAATGCACTTCGCTGGCGACGACCACCAATCGGGACGTAGTCTCAAATTTCTTCCGAGTGTTTACCAGATGAGGAAGCAACAGCAGCGACAAGAGTGCCGTACCGAGATAGTTCACTTGAAGACTGCGTCATCATTCAGTAAATGCTCTTCGTTCCAGATAGAGAACTAACCTTGGTTCCCAACCACAGCCAGTACAGTGGCATTCATGACTAACATGTCTCCAGACGGTCGCGTTCACGTTGAAGTTGAAGCCTCTCCGCGAAGCGAACCACAGAGGAGAAATTAGCAAGGTCGTCCGTCCACGGTTCGCACGACTTGGATCCGATAACCAGCTCGATTCCTTTGGACAGCGTGAGTATGAAGAGGGAGTGTGTGGTAGAAAAAGAACGTACCAGAAACGGCAGCTTTACCCTTGCTCTCGCTGCGACAAGCGTCGACGAGCTTGGCGGGATTCATACGCGCGAAATGTTTCGCTACAACATAAGCTCAACCTACGACTCAGGAAGCTATGCACGAATTCTTTGAGGAACTTCAGGAGCGCGGGATACTTGGCTAGGAATGTGGTAGCGTCAACCCCGGCAGTATAGATTCGCAGACAGTGGTCATCACCGCATGCATGGAAACGCTTACCCTACGAGATCAACCTGTCTGGTACAAGCTGAACGTGTCAAAGTAGATCCAGCTCCGATGACCTCGACTTCTGATCGGCGAAGGGCTTGAATGCGACGATGCCTGCGAGACAGGCACAGTCGAGCATGTTGCCTGCGTCGGCGAGGCAGTGGACCATAAGACGGAGATGCCAAACCTAGCGGATCGCGTGGTTTAGCACGTCGAAAGAGAGTACGAAGGTGGGGCATGACGCACGCGTTGACCAGCGAGGATGCAAAGCGATTCCTTGTCGATCGCATCACTCCGCCATCGTGACTTCCTCTTCAGATGGCCTAAAATACCCAAACACACGATGATAAACACGTGTAGAAATGGAGGGCAGACTGCAGGACATACCGACCGAGTTCATAATAGACAGAGGCCATCGGCGAAATTTCAGAGTGGATGGGGATCATACCTTCGAATAGCCGTTCTGGTGGTGGTTTGACAATTTTCGCGTCGACATAAGCAACGACGCTGGATGGGATGTTACACTTGCGAGAGCCGTTCTATTCGTAACGCGCACCGTGTTTTCCCAAGCGTGCATTCGACCCAGCCTAGTTCTGGCCCAAATATCCTGGGTGTCGAATGGTATGTATTGGAATCGATGTTGTGACATTTGACGGTCTTCCCTTGCAGAAATATGCACCACCGTCTAAAAGCTACGGTCCATGAAGTGCCACTTCCTTCTGGTTTCCAGCTACTTAAAGTGTCCGAATAGGCTGGGACGTCCAGGTATTGGATACAAGCTCTGACTGGACGAGGCCGCGTTCGAGGTACTGAGACGGTCGACCACGAGGAAAATGGTCCAGGCAGGGCGAGCAAGCCAGCATTCGCATCGATACGCGGACATGAGCCAGCAGGACATTGTGTACAAAAGAGCGAGGACGTCGGAGCCTGAAAAGCGGCATCCGGGCCGCTCGTGCCTCTCGCAACGTTCATCTTGCACCAAGTGGCTACATCTTTACCATCTCCATGCTTATCGTCACGGAGTGGTTAAAAGAGTACCTATTGAACACCTACACCCCGACCATCACATGTATCGTCACGACTTCAAGTACGTATCCTCTCTTATAGGTCTAATGCACAGCACGTCCCAGGGTTCGCGTACTGTCGAACCTCTAGGATTAACTGATGTTAGTAGAAACGTGTTCCGTTCACTTCCATATGTTATCCCCCAGGTAATTCCCTTCTTTTTGTAATGGGCCATCCAATCATCGTTTATCATGCGAGAGCGTGGCCCGAGACCCGGATATTTCAGAAATCACCGAGTCACGACTGAGAGCGGTTTGTACAAGTGGCTAATCATGACGGGGTAATTCTCCTCCTTTCGCACTGTGCCAGCCAATCAACGTTCAGGACTCGTGCAAAAGTGTCGTCAAAAACATTACGCTGCACCATAGCTTGTCAGATACGGTCTCATTGAATCAATGCGACACCCCACTCCGCCATTGACGTACTCGGTGGGGATAGAATGGTGCCGAAGCAACTCGAATGGTTAGCGATGTTCTGCTATACCATTAACAGTGGGTTCGTTATGTTGGGCGTGTGTCACGGTAGGGTCCCAATTTCTCCAAGTGGATAAATGGTTCTGGTAACGGTACAACATTACAAACTGGGAACAAGATTGGTGCCAGCAGTTGAATCTTGGGGTGCTGCTTCGGTAAGCGTCATCACTGACTTGGAAAACCTCCTATCAAGTGGAATACTGACAAGTCTCTACGCGTCCTGAAAGGTTGAATGAACTACGCGGTGTTTCTCAGCCGCACTTTCCACTCTCGGTTTTGCAAACGTATAAGTACCAGCCATTCCGACACCAACATCAGTGCACTCCCCAAGTTCGATTCACAATGCCCCTCATCGAGAACGGTGTATATAGAATCCGTAACGGCGAATTCCCCAGATTCGTCGCTGACCTCGTTAATGGTGACGCGCATGGGCCCATTTTGGCGCACACGGAGGAAAGTGACAATGTGAACGATCAGGTCTGTACTGTTCACCGCAGAGAATTCTACTCACTGGCCAGCAGTGGAGGGTCATAAACGTTGGAGACAGTGGCAATCAAATCATGCTCGCGAGCATGGCAGCTCCTGGAACCTTTGCGTTATCGGCCCAGTTCCCGGTATGTGCGGTTGGGGATGGTATTATATTAAATACACGTGTGGAACTGATCTAATGCTAATAGGATAATAACCTCTTCGGTTCCTACGTCCAGATGGAATGGACCGTCGTCAAAGCTGATTATGGCTACTAGTGAGTATTGAGTTGATACCTTACCCGCGGCTGCAAACATCGAGTTCTTTCCAGTCTTCAGACTCCGAATGGGCAATGTGTCTGGGAGCTCCCTGAAGGTGCCGATTACGTGCAGGTATCGATATACATCTGCCACACCCGTGTGCATGGATATCTCTCACACACGTTCATCACAGATCAAGGTCGCCCTTCACACTGCGAAAAACAACACGAAGTGGACATTCGACAAAGTCTAATAAGGAGTGTGAGGTCGCTCCTTCCGTTCACTCAAGATGGGACAACAAATATGGAATGACTGATCAGAAAAGAAAGAGAAAAAAATCAGATTGGATGTATGTACGTTGTAGCAGTTATCTCAAGTCGACGCTCGGATGTAAACTTTGCTAAAATGCGTCATGGGATGTTTGTCTTGCCAAGGTCTTGGCAGTCAAACTGACTCGCAATGCATCTTTGTGCTATCGTTGCGTCGAGCTTTTACGACCAAGTGGATTTAAACCCGACGCATGTATCTACACTCTCGACGAGAAGACAAATCTTTTCTTCACCGGAGGTCGGTGACTCGGAGCTTTGGGAGTTCTTGGGCAGTATGCGTGGAGAAGAATCAAGGAGCAGATGGTGCCAAGGACAGACGTCTACATACGATGGTAGTACATAGCTCCGAGGTGAAGTTACTTCCGCATACATTAATGGGCGTGTCTTTGAGTTGTATAAAGTTCCCAGACAACTCGTAGATTTCCAACCCGGAAAGAACTTAGTTTGCCTCCAATCACAGCTTTTGAATGGGCAGTGGTCAAAATCGAGACTCGTCGAGCGTTAAATCATGCCTCACAAAATGAATGCCATCCGTGAGTTAGCCAGAGCTTACTTGACGTGTGCGGTGATTTGAACAACAAACCGACTATATTCAGCAACTGACATGATCGAAGGAGTCACTTCTTTGAAGGATGTATTGAAGCGTTTCAACCTAGCACTTAGCGGTACTCTGTCAAGGGTAAGCGAAGGATTCTCACGGGCGTTGAGTTCGGATTTTCCTAACCTTGACATCCATATCCATGAATATCCTAGGCCAATCAATGTTATCTCCGTTCGGCGGGTGAAGAGCTTTATCTTTAATCAATCCAAACTCAGGACTCTAGGTCATGTCGATACCTAAGCCGACTCCAGTAAACGGAGCTCAGAATCCAGCCGAGGCGGTACTCCCTGTCTTTCCCCCAGAACTCGAGAGGGAGATATTCTTGTTGACAGCTCGAACTTACCGAGGTGTTTCTACCCGTTTGATGCTCGTTGCATCCCGTGTAAAAGCCTGGTGAGTCGACTCATCGACATGTCCATTCAAGGTTTGTTGTGAGATCTCACGAATGCATGTTTACCGTATTCAGGATCGAGCCTTTTGTGTACAATATTGTCTTCCTGCGTGTGCCAAAACACGCTTTCGACCTCCTTGGTGCACTCATAAATCATCGTTCACCCGGGTTTGTCCAGTCGCACGTCAAGGCACTCTGCATCTTCCCGTCTATCCCTCTCAGGGTAACTATCCAACTTCTCGCCACGTGTTCCGGGCTAGAAAGCCTCGCTCTCTGGATCCTCCCGCAGTCCGATAACGCCGATCTTATCAACGTGCTCTCGTCCCTCCCACTTACCTTCCTCTCCCTCAATCTCGCATCCATCCTACCTCCAAGCTACTGGAAACCCGGCTTGCAGAACCACCCTGTCTTCATTAACCTAACCCATCTCGATATTGTGAATAACTGGGTGCTTTGGACGTCTTCGCTCGGGATACAACACCTGCCATTTCTGACCCACGTCGCCTTTCGATTTTGGTCACGTGGCAGTGTCAATGGGGCACTCTCAAAGATTCTTCAAGAGAGCCACAAACTTGAAGCGCTCGTCCTTCTCGCGAATTCCGTGGCGATACCCGGGGCGAGGGAATACCTAGAGAAACAGAACGTTCGAGATATCCGCGTCGTCGTGCTGCAGCACGCCCGAGACATTGACGAATGGGAGTTGATGCAAAAGGGTGCTATAAGTATGTGGCAGCGCGCAGACGTCATCGTGAGATGGAGACGACGCCATCAAGGTTGGTGCAAGATCCGTGGGTGTGTCGATGCTAAATGAATTACTACAGCTGGGCCGTTTGATTTCCCGCCCGGATTCTCGTTTGGGTGCGCAGAAGACGTTTCCCGGTATACCCTGTGACGCCGACGTTTGTGGATGTGACACTATGACCCACGATCTACCATGCGACTCTGTTTATCTCGTATGTGATTATGATATATCGTGCTGTGAGTTTTGAAGGTTAATGAAATTTTGCAGAAAAAGACTAGCAGTGCCAACAGGTACAGGTATGGGCAGGGTTCGGCACCGCACCAGCACCGATCAATCGATAGGTTGCAATACTTATGTCCCGGTATCTCAATATGACCCCGAGACGGTGCCTCTTTGTTCTTGACATGCCTCTGCGAAGGCGAAAGGGGCTGCGCATCAGCTGGAGGTGGGCATTCTATGAGCCTGGACGTAGACGCCCGATTTCGGTAGCGAATGACGGTCATCTCATTTCGAATCTCATGGGCTACTACTGATCCGACTTCTTCACTCGTCGTGACTCACACGGCCCCGCCACAACCTGAACCCCACTATCGTGATACGGAGGTTATCGGGTGCCACGCTTTGCACCGGACCCTGTGTATGACTCGACTCGGAGGCGCGGTATGACTGCGCATCGACTCAACATGTCAGAATGAATGCCGACGGCGATCCGCTACCGCTCTGATATAAACATGATGGCCAACAGAGCCATTCTCAACTTGAACCACTCAGGACCCACTCAAACGACTTCACCGCATCTATAACTCACAGCGCTCGTCATGACCAGCAAACCATCTACTTTCTCTCCTGCTTTCCATTCTACCATATACTCTCCCCCTGAGAAAGACTACGCGGCAGCCTTTGGTGCATTGCAGTGCCAATATGGTATGGGGGGTGTTCCTACCCCACCTCTTCCTCCAAAAGACTCCAAGAAGCGGAAATGGTACAAATGGGGGGAGTCGCGCTCGTCGTCTACCGCAACTCTGATCCCACCCGCGACGCGTTCTGACGTGACGCCTCTTCCCGCACCATCGCCACACGTGTCCCCTGTGGAGACTCTGTCAGAATCCGAGCTGCGGCTCGGCAAGTTGATGCCAGAGTACGGCTATGGACCCGTCTCGCCAGCCCAATTCAATCGTAAATGACGCGATGATCTCTTCTCATACGCGATGTGGGTGTAATCTTGCTCTGAACTGCTTCATGATGTTGAACGTCAATGCAGATGATCTAGATGTTGTTGATACCCGTGTTCGTGTCCATTTTGGTGCCGCTCGGAGGCCGGGGGGACTTATGTGATGGGGATATGAAGACAATAAAGCTGTAGTAACTTGGACGGATGGACTCTTTGGTATGCGTAGAGGAAAATTCAATGTACTTGCTACGAAATCGTTACTACAGTAATACTAATGTCGAGGTTAGCTAAGTTACGGAAACATTTCGGAAAATAAATAAAAGGTCATATTTGTTTGGTGTCAATTTCTTCAGACAGATATGCAGCCATCACTCATCCTGCGGTCAGGAAGGTCAGCTTGGAAGGGTCAGTCTCGTTTCAGTTTGGTGGTCGCTTCTGAGAGACGTGTTCATAGGTCCATATTTTGTGGCCTTTTCAAACCTGAAGCAAGCGTTGGAGGACAACGTCCCCATACGGACGAATGCGCGGGCGTGTACTATCCTCCCA
>JBBPTD010001078.1:0-13229 GCA_038093895.1 Boletus aff. mottiae
TGTGACTATTGTGTGACTAGTATAACTGATTAGGAATCAGTTACTAGTGAAAGTGTAGTGTCCAGGTTATAGGGGTTAATTGTGGTTATCTGGTGTTCTAGCTATAGGAAAAAGGAGGAAAAATAGGAAAATAATCTGGTGGATAGTAGCATCTGTTACAGCCTTTGCATACCATGCCGGCTTTGCTCAGCTTTCAGAGTCAACCACCAGTGTGCTCCTCCCTGAGCATTTGACATTGAGCACTCTGAATGAAATGCAGAGCTTAGGAAATGCGAATTCAGTGCATTATACCTCCATCAGAGCAAGTACTGCCTCAATTGTTTACTCTCCCAGTTTTCATCATGCCCTTTCCTGTTGATTGTATTCCTGCATGAGTCATTATTCTGGGTGCTTGATTCCCATTTACCATGGGATCACTCTGCAGGGAGGGCTGGCATCTAAGAAATGTGTCAACATATCAGCCTTCCCCCACCATTGTATTTTTGTGACCAAACACAAACCCAATTCACAGGTCAATTGGCGCTGCAAAGGCATGTCAGTGAAAGACCCTGCCATCAAGGCTTCGCTGGTTGCATGTTCGTGTGTTCGATGCTCTATTATTTCTCAAATACACAGACACAAACCAGACTCAGACGTGCATCACACACCCTCAATGTAGCTTGATCAAATCTGATGATCTTCATACTAACACAGGTATGGAATACATTGAATCAACCCTACTTTGGAACTCACCCCTCTGTCCATAGGCCCTGGTGTTTGCTGCCCTTGTCAAGCTGTTTAGTGAACTGCAGCACCTTGCTATGGGAGTAGTAGGAAGAGGAAGATGGGGGTAAAGTTAAGTGGGTGAGAGAGGATGGATGAGGAAAATGGATGGATAATGGAACGAACCTGAGGGCAAGAGGGGTAGAAGACATGTACAGGGATGATGTGATGAACAATGATTTTGTTTGAATGAAAGGGGTGGGTATAAATAAGTGAGTTTGTGGTGTGGGAAAAGATATGCGAGGAGGAAGTGATGGGAGGATAGGAAAAGGAGGATGGGTGGAAGGAAGAGAAAGGAAAGGAAGGATATTTTGGAGGGCTGAGGGATGGGAGTTGAAAGAAGGAAAAAGGAAATGGGAAGTGGGTGGAAGAAGGAAGGAGGAAGGAAGGAGGGATGTGGCAGGGAGGAATTAGGTGTTATAGAGAAAGAAGGGAAGAAGGGAGATGAGAGACAGGGAAAGGGAAATAGGAGGGTGAAAATGGAGTGAATGAAGAAGTAGTAGGGAGGGACTGTAAGGGAATTTGAATGGAAAGGAGTCTTGGACTACTTGGCTATAGTATTTATACTACTAGTACATGTGCACAGACCATGCAGTGCTTATCTACAGATACTATACTTGTATTACTAGGTTTGAGACTGAGAAACATGAGGCAACATGTGTTGTGTGTTTATTGGAGGATAAGCATACCTGTGCAAGCATGTGTTGGATAGGGAGCATGGGGCACAACTCATGTAAGTATGGGGTGCATAGCCTCAAGATCAATATTGTGGGAGAATGTTGGGCTTTGTGGGAAAATAAGTAAGTGAGTGAACATAGGGGTTGTTAAAGTATTTGGTGAATTGTGAGTAAATGAGTGTCAGGAAAAATAGTGAAAAATAAGGGAAAAATAGTGGTGTTTGTAACAGGTGGAGGGAGAGAGGGACTTATGAGAAAGGACTGGAGGGACATGCTTGTGAAAGGAGATGAGGTGATTGCAGGTGGTGGCAGTGAACATGTTGACAAGGAATAGGTCGAGATGTTGTATGTTCTTTGTGATGACTAAGGAAGGAAGGAGAATGAGGAAGAATGAGAGGTGATGTAAAGGATGGAATGAGGGAAGGGAATGGAAGAACATGCAATTGACTGCCTTGCCAGTAGGATCATTGTCCCCATTATTTCCATGGAGACCTAGAAAGCAAGAGATATTAGGGTTAGGGAGTGTTGAACAAAAGACAAGGAAAGGAAAACAGAGGGATAAGAAGGTAGTTTTACTACATACATGCAGGGTGCAGCATATGTGGTCAATGATCAGGCACAGGCACAGTCATTTGGTGATATCAAATTGCTGTGTATGCTACATCGCAAGGTGCAGCATATGTAGCAATTCAGTGATCTGAAATTAACAATGAGAAGGAGAACTTATCATCGCCATTATTGATAGCAATACCATCATTTGTTTCTGTGTCAAGTTGTGTTGGAACAAGACTCCTTTTGGGAGATTGTGTAGGGTCCCATTGGAATAGAGGAATGTCCTTGTCTGAGGTTATCACTGGTGGATCATATTGAGTATATGACTAATTCATAAATATCTTTCAAAAGGCATTTGGGAAAGAGTCATGAATATCACTGAGAGCAAGGTTGTTAATGATGGGAGGAATGTTGTCTGTGTCCATGTTGATAGCATCTTGCACTAATATGTGGGTGAAGTTCTTTTCTGAGATGTTGTCTAGGTTTTCATTGTCATATTCAAATTCAAGGGGAAAAAGAACTCAAATATACAACCATATAGATCTGCTCCTGCTTGATTTTGCACAATATGGTCATTAAAATTGAAGAAATACTTGGATTGCAAACTTCACAAGCATATTTTGCACAGCAGTATTGAGAACAAAATAGGAATTTGAAAGATGGGGAGGATGATGACAGTGAGTAAATTGATGGACTTGCTCACTCAATGGGTCAGAACTTCTGGCAACATGTCATGGCTAACCTGCTCCAGTATTTTCAGGAGCAGTAGTTATATGATGTAGAGATACAAGGTACAAAGAACATAAGCACAACATGAATATATGATAATTACTACAAACCATGTCTCATCCATTTTAGCTCCAGTTTAAGTTCAAGTTTCTTGAGCCAATCCACTGATAGCTGGAGCTGAACATTGTGCTCCTTTTCCCTTGTTCAGCTTTATGCTCACTCTTCCACTTCATAAATATATACTGATTTTCCCACTCCAGATATTTTGCATCACAGTGAGGCTGTTTATCCTCAAGCTTCTCCCAGCAGCTGTGCATTTGCTTGTGAGCTTGTCCATGGGTGTCTTGTGACATTTGCCAGATGATCCACCAGTACAGATCAAGCATGAGCATGCTACACCACTTAGAGAACTGCCAGTATTGCTCAATGGAGTCCATGCCAGTGAGGAGACAGGGCTGTTGGATGAAGGATCAGAGATCATGGTCATTCAGAAAGATATATGGAAGAAGACTGGTACTCCCCTTGCTGCCCACCACCCGATAATGATGCAAACTGCCAATGGAAATACTCAGCTGATGAAGAGATGTATTATAATTTTGGAACTGATGTCCAAAGTATCAAGACTTGGGCTCACTGGCATGCATATGTCATTCTCCATGCTTCATACCAGCTTTTACTGGTCATCCTTGGCAGCAATTAGTCCAACTTGACAAGAATGAGACAGATGACACTGTGTATATCACAATTCATGACCCACTCCATTCAGATGTGTCTTGCACCATTGCCACTGTAGCACAACCCTTCCCACACAAGCTGAAGGGTTCCTTTGCTTTTACAGTAGTATCATGTAGTCATCTGGTGTCCTCACTTACAATGACTCCTTTTGCTGATCTCTTGTTGCAACAGACTTTCAATTTAGACCCCATCTGTCATGTCCTTGCCTACAAAAAGGTTACTCAGCAGGTCAAACCAGTTGTGACAACCATATCTCAGTACACATATATAATCTGTTGCTTTCCTGAAGATCCCCTTCTCACACTACCTTTCTTATCCCCTCGCCCTCCTGCTTTCATGCCAGGCATTTGCCTTACCCAGCAGTGGATTGATGAGCTTGGTCTGTTTTAAAATACCTTTTTGTGGCCAGAATAGTGGGACTTAGCAGCATTGGTTTTATTCAACAATGAAATGGGTTTTGCATGAGATAAATCAAGAAAAAGTCACTTTTGTGATGACTACTTTCCCCCTATAGTTATTCCAACTATCAAGCACATGCCATTGCTTCACTGCCAGCCATCAATTCCACCTGGCATTCACAGGGAGGTAATCAAGCTGATCAAAGTAAAGATTATCTCTGGAGTCTACAAGCTCTCCAACAGTTGCTACTAACCCTGATGGTTTTGCATGGCAAAGAAGAATAGTTCCATTGATATTGTTCATGATCTTCAATCACTAAATGCTGTATGGTCCAGCATACAGCCACATTGCCATACATTGAGCACTTCACAGAGCAATCCACAGGATAATTAATCTATACTATGATGGATCTTTTTGTTGGTTTTGACCACCACACTCTTGCCAAGGAATCTCATGACCTTACCATCTTCCAATGTTCAATTTGCACACTTTGTCTTACCACACTCCCAATGGGATGGACTGACTCCCAGCCAAAAGTGACAAGTGGCTGGGCATGGCTAGGGAACTGCACAGATAAACCTGCAGGTGTTAGCACCCATACCCATACCCATACCCACTGAAAACCCATACCTGTGACAGGTATGGGTACAAAACCCACAGGTTGGTGTCAACTGAAGGGGTGGGGTTGGTGCAAACAAGTAAGAGCGACAGCACAACATGCATGGTTCACATGCATTGTGTCATTGCCCCTGCATGGGTGTATCATTGAAGGGCCAAGGCCCAGTCTGAGAATGACTGTTCACATACAAACAGGAATGCAAATGCATACAAGCATTCATGTTTGTTGGTGAACAGTGAGCAAGATAGAGGGAGGGGGAGGGGGAGGGCACTCAAGGTGGGTGAGGATGAGAGTGAGGGTGAGGGCATGGAGTTGCATTGTCATTGTTGTTCCATGCATGTCATTGTCCTAGTTGTGTTGTTGTTGTAACTCAGGGCAAGGTGTTGAGGCAATCACAACACTCACGTGCAAATGTGCACAATGTGTTTGCATTCGTGCTTGCACAGTGGGAGTGTGAGGGGCATTGAGGTGAGGGAGAGAGTGGTGGTGGTGGTGGTGGTGGTGACAGGTACCATAGGTACTGCAGATACAGGTACGGATTTGTTATGGGTCACAAAATTGTGACCCATACCCATACCCACACAAGGAAGGATATTATATCGATGCAGTTCCCTAGGTGTGGCTAGTAGAAAATGTGCACCCTGCACAACCAATTTCACCATGAGGCTTGAAAATCCACTCTACACACTATAGAAATGTATGGCAAATTCCTAGAAAAATATCACTTAGAGAAGGTTAGATCACATCATATTGCTGATCAATCCTGAGAGTGCCTCATAGAGGACATAATATAGTGTATTTGTGCTAGTATACATTGGCAGCAAGCAACAATAAAAGTGAGTGACAATAAAAATGAATGACAATAAAAGTGGCAGCAAGGCAGATGACAGGAGGCAGAAATGAATGACAGCCAAGGTGGCAGGACAGAGTGGTTGGTTTTTGTCAGTTTGTGAACAGATTGACTCAGAGGTTGGAGGGTGGTCTAGGGTGCTTTGTAAACAACAGCAGTAGTGATGGGCCTGTTGCCAGAACTGCCACAAGAACAGATAAAAGATACAGAAGATCACAGAAGATGAAGTAGTGCTGGTTAAGAAGGGGAAGAGAACAGCAGCTGGTAAGTGCTTGTCTTGTAAGGAGATGTATGTATCTCAACTCTTTCACAGCTCACCCAACACATGTCCATTGTTAGATAGAAGAACCCATCGAGCTCCTCAACACAGATGAAGAGAAGACACCTAAAAAGGCTCCTTGGGCAAAGGTGCAGCCTAAGAAACAAGCAGCCAGATCTGTTCAAGATGCTGGGGTCCATGCCATGAAACAGCTCGAGGCAAAGATTCTCAAGAACCAGGCATAGATGAAAACTGCTGAGGTAGAGATGACAGATATGGGAGCAGAGGTAGATAGCCAATGGGTCACATTGGATGCGATCAACAGGGCACTGGGAATGAAGTAGGCATTTTGCCTGTAAAAATAGAGTCCATCATGTCAAGGCAGTAGTAATCTGAATATGTCTATTTTTAGATCCATTGTCCATGTCTGTATCCAATCCGAGTGTGAATCCTAAGTAAGAAAGGAACAGATGTAAGAAGAAAGCATAGGGGAGAGATAAAATATGAATGGGAACCCAAACACAACACCAGATGATGAGCGTCCTACTCAGCTTGTCTTCTTTGTGCATCTATCTGCACACATTTGAAGTGAATATCTAAGTCGTGAGTTCATTTTATTTGACATGGATATGACTGTTTTCTCTTTTTTTTTCTGTGAGAGCAAGAGACAGATGTTTGAAATGGAATGCTTATCATATGGCTTTCTTGTCTTTGAGATGGGAAACAGAAAGATCACTGGACAAAACCTGGGATGAAATGAATGCATAATGGATGTCAGATAGTATTTAACAGATGCAATAATTTATATAGTAGTTTAAATGACAGGCTGCTAAGAGTAAAAATATGCGGGAGACTTGATTGATTAGTTGGAAAACGAGATGAAAATATGAACAGGAATTGCAAAAAATAATAACAGCAAGTCTAAGAGAACTACTCTTCTCTCCAGGGAATGTTATGCAGATGACCTCCTGGTCATCCAAATGATGCCCAATTAAATCAAGAGGTATCTGATGCATCACAAACACAGACTAGGAAGGTTAAATGCCTGGATCAAATGGATACTGCCTCATATATATAAAGACTGGTTTGAAGGAAAATCAATTGTGTAGATGAAAAGGTGAATGTTGTGCAGCTGTATGCACAACAACATATGCACAATATATGTGATAAGAATGGGAAATATGTCTGATATCACACAGACAGATTTGAGAAAGGAGACTTTGTGCAAACCATATATACTTGGGTAGAGTGGACTTGTGTCATGTAGATGTGGTGGAGGTGATGTTGGTGGCAGTGATGTACTAGAGTGGGGGTTAGTGTGTTCATCACATGTATGAATGATATAGGGGGTAGAGGGTATATCTGTGAGGGATCTGACAGGATCTGCATCATCCATTTTTGTGGATATCAGATTGTCATCTGCTGCTCAGGGACAGATGTAATGTCAGTTCAAGAGGCAGTAAATGGAATTGGGGTAAGGATAGAAATGCAGATATCTGGTATATCTTCATTGTATATGCTGTCCTCTTTTGTTAATGTGAGACACAGTGTTGAAATCTGAGTATTCATTTTCTGCTCTTCTATTTCATAACCCAGATTCTAGACCTGATTACATTAGTGTGGTCCAGACCTTTGGACACTAGATCCAATTACACTATTACTTTTTACTCATCATATGACATTATAGATAACTGCCATTATTGCTATTAGCTATACATAGGACTCTTATCATTCATGATACGATATGACTCATTCCTATCTCTTATCTTTACCTACCCTAGTGTAGAGACATATAGGTACAAACAATATCTGGACACTATATAGAGGGAAGCCCACTCTGTATTGCTCTCCTCAGTTCATATACTCTACTCTTATACAAGCATCTCCTCCTTGCTTCTATAACTCCTCTGCTTCTTAAGCTAGCAACCTCTATCCTCAGATCTAGTGAGTACCTCCCACTAGGCACATACCTTCCTGTTGTCACTTGCATTACTCTTGTGGCACCTACTGTCCTCACAGTAGAGACAAATGGAGTACCATGCACTTTGTTACACAGGTATTCAGAAGTGTCAGTCCCATAATAGAGAGCAAGAATACTTTTGGTCTCTTTATAGAAGTGGTCAGCAAAATCATCTGGGAGTGAGGCAACATCTCTGTATGTCTGTGATGGATATGGATGCTCAGATTCATTTATTGACTTGTCAGGTAGAAGGTTAGTATTGACCTCCTCATCTGAGACATCAAAGGATGAGAGTAGGTAAGAAAGAGCATTGGGTATCTCATATGAGAAGATTGGTGCAATAATGTCCCAATACTCTGATGTGTAAATATTGTCTGGATCTGTCCATGCAGAACATGGATCCTCAGATGCATCCATTAGATTGCTAATTGGAAGGTTAGTGTTGATGACAGCATATGGGGTGTTACTTGGTGCTTGATTGTTCATGATGTTCTGTGGTACTGTTACGACTGGTCCTACTGTAGCAGCGATGGCCGGTAGAACCAAGAAGTGGAACCTTAGCCAGCAGGTTGACCACATGTTCAAGGGGCGAAGGTAGAGGGCATGATTCCTCAGGGGGCGAAGGGATGCGTAGTCATGAGTAAGGGGGATTCATAGTTGCTGGCCTACTAGGTAGATGGCAAGGAGTAGAGAGTACAATGGTGTCTACCATAAGGTAGACCAAGATAGAGTACAAGGTACAGAGACGAGAGCTTATATAGTGTGCATGGCTACACACGGACCAAGACAAGAAAGGAAACAAAGACAGAGACGAAGAGATACAAGGAAGTCTGAGGAGATCTAAGGAACCAGGATAATGGTACAGTGTCCGAGAGAAGACGAAGACACGGGGATCAGAGAGAAGGGAAGACGAGGAACCAAAGTAATGGTACAAGGTCCGAGATAAGAGAACACGAGGTAAGAAGATGAAGGAACCCGGGATATGGGTACAGTGTCCAAGACATGAGGCAAAGAAGACGAGGACATGGGGATCAAAGAGAAGAGAAGACAGAGAAGACAAAGGAACCTGAGATAAGGGTACAAGGTCCGAGACAAAGAAGACAGAGAGTGAGGGCAAGGCAAGGACGAGGGAAAGACAACGTACAAGTCCATAGGGAGTCTAAAGAGATCTAAGGGAGGCAAGGGCGAGGGGGCGAGGACAAGGGCGAGGATGAGGACAAGAGTGAGGAGGCGAGGACAAGGGTGAGGATGAGGACAAGGGTGAGGGGGCAAGGGTTCCAGGGACGAAGCGGTCCAAGGAAGTCTAGGTTCAAAGAAAAGAAAAGAATGACATCACGTAATGCCATGAGTTGTAACAGGTACACAGAATTCCACTATTGGGGATGATATGGATGGGTCAGTGTATACAACATTACAGGGTGGATTGGATAAGGGTGGAATAGTTTCTGAGTATCATCAGATAGTCATATACTCAGCTGTGGTGATGTCCATGATATCAAATTGATTGTCAATAGTGTCTTAATATGTCAGTGGTGGTTGGTATGGACATTTGTTTGTCCTTGCATCCTGGATAAAATGATAGAATATTAGATACAAATGCTAACCAATCCAGATGGGATGTGGATGTTTCAGGTAACATTTTCCATTGGATGGATATCTGTATTGTCTATGTATTGGTTAGTTCAATATTAGAGGAGAGAGAATCAATGCACTCTAAGAATCAGGGTAGCAATGTGACATTGCTTGT
The DNA here is from genome assembly GCA_038093895.1 of Boletus aff. mottiae. Lineage (NCBI taxonomy): Eukaryota > Fungi > Basidiomycota > Agaricomycetes > Boletales > Boletaceae > Boletus > Boletus aff. mottiae. Next base: position 9,290 of record JBBPTD010001078.1, read on the forward strand.
GTGGAATCTAGGTGTGTTAGCAGTGGTTCATAAGGGAAGAGAGAGAAGGTAACTCAGGTGGGCCATGCAAGCTGCCATATATCAGATCGGATGTGTGAGTTTTAGATCATCAGAAAACTCTGTGTTAGTACTACATTTTGTGTGACTACCATGGAGCATGATCCCCATGGTATAGAGGTGAAAAGACCAGTTCTTCAAAAAACTGGTTGCACCTGGTTGGCAACTGATCTAGGACTGTTTTCTTTCAGTCCAGTTGCTGGTTGCCTAATTTGGAAGTAAAAAACTGGACTTGACCAGACTTTAAAACACTAGATGTTGGTGACATTACAAGTGCTGCACAAATGCAGCAACATGGAAGTGGATACATGCAAAGAAAAGTGAGGGAACTATGACTTGAGTCTTTAGTGACCTTCCAGACAACTATAAAGAATTCCTCATGGTGGGCTCCAGTTGCGAAACAGATGATCAATACATGGTGCTGTTTCAAAGGCACAAGCTGATAAGAAGGTGGATGTGAGGTAGTCTTGTCCCAGAGGTTCTAGAAAGTTATGTATGATGGAAGGTGTAACCAAGACATCTGAACAGTGTGGAAGGATCTGAAGATGATCTGGAATGGAAAGCAAAACAATGGATGTAGGAATGGACATGGATACCCATGGAAGGCTTCAGATGATGTACAACAACAACCAATGGAACCTTCTATGAAGATAAAGGAGAAAATAGCTAAGAAGGAGATATATTTTGGGTCTAGTACAATAAGTATTTATAGTCCAGGACATACCCTTAGACTTTATATCAAATAGCTGGAAATTGATGCAGTGTAGTAAAACTTCAAGGGCACTGAAAACTTCTAGAGTTCCGAAAACTTCCATCATGACTGTTGATAGGGACATGTTATATGTGAAAGGGTTGGTGGTGATGCCACATGATCCTGCAATGTCATAGTGCATCTAGACTGTTCAAGACCATCCAGAGATGTCTGGAATGTCCATCTATGGTAATGCAGTCACTACAAGTCATATCAAGTGTCTAGGTAAGAAAACAGATCATATGAAGGGTGTGTGTAAGTGAACATGACATTAGTAGTCAAGCCGGTAAGTAGAATGGATATGGATGAGAACACAGACAAACAGATATGTACAGATCACAAACAGATGGACAGATGGCTCGACAGATAGATAGATAGATAGATAGATAGATAGATAGATGGATTGCAGGAGACTTGAGGGCAAATGCCTAGTGACTGTAAAGTGGGCAAACAGAAGGATACAGACACAAGGAACCTTGGGTTCCTTCACCATGTATGGGAAAGATGTCTCCAGCAAACAAAAATGAGCTGCCCTCTTTCAGGAGGTAAGCAACATTTCCACTCATGATTGAGCTCACAGCCAATTGCAATGTTTCAGGTTCATACTAGAGCAGCCAAGTTCCCACACTTCACACCTTCAGCTCCATCTTAATATACTGCGAGATCAAGGAAAGCATCCAGGACCCCAATATAAAGCAGTCTTCAAAGCAACTGCTGCAGATAGCTGGGTATGCCAATAGCTATCAAATCAATTGGTCTTCCTTCCTCGGGGTAATACGATGCAGTTCTTTTCTCTTATTTATCCTTCACATTCCTGGTGGTAGCTCATTTTACTCTCTAGCCATTGATATCAACAAATCACCTTGGCTTTTTATCAAGGCAATTATTGTCTTGTCATCTGATATGAATGTCACTGTTGAATTTGACCCTTTCTTCATGGCTGGCTTGGGACTGGCTTACAGAATCCACATGGATGTTAATGGGAACCCTGGCAACAAAATCTATTACCAATTAACAGTCACCTCTTAGATGTATATTACTGGACTTTTTCCATGTCAGGAAAAATTTTGAAAGTGGCAGTGTATAAAAGTGAAGGGAACAATGGAGAGAAACATATCTATACACTTATGGAGACGTTTCTCCTTTTCTGTGGACCCAATGACATTTAAAACCACGAATTTTACCTTCAATATAATGCCAGGGATTTGATGCCCAATGAGGAAAGGATTTTAGTGAAACAGACAAATACCAGATCTTTCATGGTAACAAGGTGACTTTTGGCATGCAGAAATGGGATGGCAAAAAATATCTTCATGGCATTCCTGTTCTTGTTGCCACTATGGTGGTCAAATACTTTGATCAAAATTTTGATGAGAAAGACCACTGTGCTGAGACAATCATCTCAAGGTTTTCACAGATGAAGGGATTAAAAGTTGAACATTGCACTCATTACTGCACCATCTGTGAAACTTGTGGAGTGCTTTTTGCTTGGTTCTCTTGTTGGCAGGAGCTGATCAATTGCGTGATGTGTGCCACATCAGGTGAGCTTGTTGTTTTGAGTTCAAAAAGCAAGGTATTCATTTGCTGCAGGGCATTTTAATAGCCTGTTGAAGGGTTTACTTCACTGCAACCCCAGAGAGGAAAATACCTGGTTGTGTGATCAACAACCCCTGGACCCCAATAATGCAGTCCCTGACTGGCCTTGAACCACTGAGGGAGAGCTGTACAAGTGTTATCAAGTGTATTATCTGATATCTTGGGTGATTAAGGTATGGTGAAGTGCCAACATGAGAATGCTCCTGAATACTCTGCTAGAGGTATCATCATAAAAGTCTTGTTGATCTTTGTTGGAGAGCATTACCACTGATGAACATTATTTTCAGGGCACCTATCCATTTCTGACAGCCGAGCTGTTTACAAAGAATGCATAGAGGGGCAAGGTCAAACACCAGACCAGCCATGACCTTGAAGCTCTATTCTGGCTGATTTAGATTGTGAGCATTCCTAGTGTGGGGTCTTTACTACAAGCAATGCCAATGGGTACCCATGGTCCCTCCTCCTCTACATAATCCCAGTTCTCTCCATCAGCTCTCAACACCTACAGTAAGCCTCATTATATTCAGTCTTTGTATGCCTGCAGATGCTGTAGTAGAGGATAGAGGTGTTCCTCAATGGGCTACACCTGGCTTGTATACAAGTAGCCAGAGGATATCTTCCAGTTCAAAAGAGACATACCCAAGCATTCCTTTTTGTATAGTATAAGTCCATACTGGCATAGTGATGATACCGCTAGTGAGGCATTTAAGCATGGCATGCTGGAACTGTGAGACCACTTTGAATGGTGGGATAACAAACATCCAGTCCCATCATTCATATCAAGTTCATCAATATCTTGAAGGAAATGCAAGATGGAATCCCCACTGAATTGGATTGTGAAGAGCATCATGAGCTATTTAGGGGTAAAAATCAACCTAAAGTTGTCAAAGTTGATGCAAGTAAAGTCCTTATCCTCCCTTTGAAGTAGACGTCCCAGCGTCTAGTCAAAGTGTCTGGTTTTGCTCCAAGCTTACCAGACTGGTACCAAACAATCATATTGAACTGGTTAAGATATTTGGACCAATGGACCTGGCAGCATGTCAGGAGCTTAGTGAAAGAGAAATATTTAGGGTTTTTGTGGTTCGTGAGGACATCAATAGGGGTCTCAGAGCCTTTCAAGTAGTGTTGCCAGAGGCTATGGAGAGGCTGGTAGGGGAGAGTATATATCTGAGGTACTCAACTGTGCTGGTATGAAATTTACACTTCTCTGGCTTGACATATAGGCTATTAGCTGAGAGTCATCAGAGAACTTCTCAGACATTTTTATGATGTGATTCTGTAACAACCTAGTTATTCAATCTATGAACAACTGGTAGTTGTGATGGCTTTGCTAGCTAGAGGGCACTTGCAATGAGTGAGTCTCTATGAGGAGATGGTCTATTAGGCTTATAGGCCTCAAGAAACTAGGGAAAGAACAAGAGAACTAGACTAGAGAACTAGATACTAACTAGATCGACTACTTATACTATAGAGATAGGGGCACAGACCAAGCAGTGCTTATATATAGATACTATACTAGGATTACTAGGCTTGAGA
>JBBPTD010001079.1:0-13222 GCA_038093895.1 Boletus aff. mottiae
GTGGGCAGAATGGGGGGACATTTCCATTGGGCTCCCGCCGCGATGGTGAGGCCCAAGGGACCGAGACGAGTAGTATGGTTGCTGCGAATGGGAATTGGTGTTCATCAAATGATCCAAGCAAAAGGAACAGCGGACTTACTTATTCTTGTTGTTCGTAAATGTGGCTGATCTGGAACCAGATGTCGGTGGGCGAGGGGGCTAGGTGGGTTTCGGAGAATGCGGACATAGCAGGAGAGCGACTCGTCGTATTTGCCTTGAGGACGGACGTGGACGCTTTCTTGGCATGGTCCAAAGAACCATACTGGTCGTAAAGTATGCTGATACCAGAGCTTGGGATCCTCCTACACAGCAAAACATGTTATACGCTGATGTGTAGTCTGAAATGGGTACGGTACCTTTGGCTTTGGTAACAAAAATAGCGCTTGTTGATAAGCCGAGTATGCATTTTGGAGATTGTCCTGTATGAGGTAGTAGCGGCCAAAAGCGGAGGATGGATGACGACTTGAGGGGGGATACATCTAGAATCCAGATGTAGGGGAGTGGGCACACAGTGGCCTCAGAGGCCATCATCTGGGTCGATTAATGATATCATGTAACCGTGGAGTCGATGCTCACCTCTGCGTCGTATCGAGATATGCCTCCCTATTGAAATGTCTGAGCGAGACACCGTCGAGTGATATCCTGTCACGGTTGCTCGTCTGTGCCAGGGAAGTGAATGGAATACAGAGACTTACGAGGCTTTCATGGATTGGACATGTGACGAGATGGCCTGTGAGATGTAGAGGATGCTGATGATAACGCCGATGAGGAGGAGCATGGTCTATCGTGATCAAGACAGATGATTCGACCAGGACGCGAGAGAGCGTGGCGAGCACTGGTTGGCGGGGGTTCAGATCGATCGTTTGGATGTCGAGGTGCAGACAGCAAAGATTATGTAATATCACAACGTGTAGGCCTATCAAACAGATTCAAACCTCGATTCACAGTAGAAAGTACAGTAGCAGCGGTAGTACATAGCAGCAGCAATAACGTGTTAATCAGAAAACGACCGTAGCGCCGGAAACATCGTCACCCTCCACTCTGGCGATGGCACTGAGAATGTCATCTAAAGTGCTCGCATTCGTTGTAGAGAACAGTCGCGCCAAGAGGTCGTCGTCATCTTCATTGTATGCCATATCCTTCTGTGGTGTAATCCAATCTTTCGTGAAGCTAAGACGATCTTTCTTGAGCCAGAATTTGAGCATCTGTAACGCCTCCATCAGCAGAGGCGAGATACGATTACGTTTCTTCGTATTGGTTTCACTGCTTGAGGAAAAAACACGTTCGCATGGTACCGCGGAGGCTTGGATTGGAAAATAGTCGAGCGCGATTGCATAGATTGTCGGGAAGGAGACTCGTGCGAGCTGTTAGGATGTGAGATAACACTTTACTGGTAGATGCAAACGATTGATCTTACCTCCCAAAAAGCCAGTGGATGGGTGCCTTCAGGACTTGGCACGGACAAAGCGTAGGCACTGAATTCTTGATCGACAGCTTGTAGGGCTAATTGGGACGGTGCCCGAACTCTGATCATTTCAAGGCCGTAATAGCGTGTTGCTAGTGTGGCATGGAGACGAACTTGGCCTGTACCAGTAGCCGCGGGTGCGGCGTCCTGTGGTACGGTCTGCGCTGCGGAATTGCTTCGGTACTCCGTCATCTTTAGTCACCATTAGCACATACTACATAGTATTGAAAAGACACAACCTACCAATGCTAATATATCTGCTCGTGCTCTCGCAGCCGCATCCGTGCCCCAGTGTTGGTTTATCCAGCTGAGTCGGATAGTAGGATCGATAACTGTCGTGGGATTAGTGGAATGATGTTAACGGTAACTTGAAGCTTACACATGGCAATCACATAAGCACGTGTCTGACCCATGCGCTCATAGTACTTCCGAGCCCAGTCAAGTCCAACCTTGACAAACGGAGCACAATGGGGTGCTTTGATACACAGCGCATCCCACTGTATCATCAAAAGTTCGAAGGCGGGGATTGCCCCACCTAGGATGGGTGTACTCTCGCTCGACATGTATTGTTGCGCAGCATGAGGTACCTATGACATTTGAGTTAGTAGTTAGTAGTAGGCTTTATACGCGGGAAATGTTACCTCCAAGATGATCTCCAGGTCTAGCAGTACTTCCCATTGCATTGGTGTCAGCTTGCGTTCGGCAAGTTCATCATGCGGCCCACGAGGTAAGGCAAGAAAGCTGTCAACAGCCTGGAGAAAGTCAGTAACATATGACAAGTTCATGTATAATGGCAACTTACGAGGCGGAGGGCACGGAGTCGGTTAATCATGAAATAAATGGAATCCCAGCGGGATTTGACATCACGAAGGAGCTCTACAAGTGGAACTTGAGTCTCGTCACCAGTATACCATTGGTTGGTGTTGCCGTTGATAATAGTGTCGCGAAAGCCTTTGCGACGCTGGCCAGATGCACGGATAATGCGAACAATATCGCGGCCAAGGGAAACGGGATCCGTCGCGAGAGCTTGAAGATATGCTTTTTTGTCAACAACGTTATCGAGGGCACCGACCCATGTGGAAGCGATGGCAGTGAAGTCGGCATTCGTGTATGCCTTGATAGCGTGAGTCACACATATGTTGATGATGTGCGGGAAGCAAGGAATCCGACGATCAACAGCGTCAAACACGATTTCACGTGCCTCGAGAAGTTTCGAGAGTTCACGCATGGCAGCGAGATTGTTGGAGGCATTGTCCATGGTGAAGTGACCAATCTAGTCGATATTTTAGTATAGAATATAACATATACTATGAAGTCAAAGTCACCATGACGTACCTTTAAAGTTACCTCGGCACGATCGAGCAGCTCCAGGATGAGCTTAGCTAGGGCTGCGCCGGTGTGTGACGAAGGAAAGTAATGGAAGGCAATGAGGGACGCTCTCATCTTGAGCGAACCATCCTCGTGGGCGATCCAATGCGCCGTGAGGGCGATGTAAGGGCAGAATTCGCTGTCCGACCAGATATCAGTAGTGAAAGATACCTTTCCCGCTGCGTTCTATCGGAATTTGTTACGCTTAGTATAGTCGAGCAGCCTAGTGTACTCACCGCAAGATCCCGTTTTATGACCTCGAAGTACTCTTCCCATGCCTTGAGGACTAATTCACGAAGTTTCGTACGGTGTGGGATGTCGGTGTCGCGGAGGTCCTGACGTAGAAGGAGAATCAGTTGACGAAATTCAGGACACTCAATAACATTGATAGACTGTAATGTAGTCATTAGAAATGTTCAGCGGCAAAAAAAAAAGGTACTTGGTCGTCCGCAACAATAAATTTCACTAAATATTCATGCAGCGCAGAGAGGGAGAAATCAGGAACGGAGGGTGTGTTCTTCTCCGATGGTAGAAAGCCACGTGGTTGGGGATCCCCGGTGGGATGAGGGACGGGAGGGAGCGTGGTGAGCTTGATTCCTTGTTGGACTGCTTGTTCTGAATGTGTAACCCATGCTGATGGCGCCCCGGACTGCTTCAATTTGGACAGACCAGTCATTCTTTTCCACGAGTTCGAGATATGCTTCGAGGTGCCAATTTGCGATGTGGCCGCGAAGGGAGTAGTTGGATGTGTTGCAACTGAACTTGAATCCATGATCGAGTTGGCCGCCGTTAGCATCCGCCTGCTCCCTATAATGAAGTTAGCCCTTAGCCTTTATCGTAGTATAAATCAACTTGAACGACTTACTTACACACCTTACAAACCGTGTCCTCTGACTTCGACTTCTTGAAGAAGTGATGTACGTCTGCAGACGTTGGTGGTGCTTTGGATCTTCCACCAGTTGCCAAGGGGTTGGTTGTAGTTGCTGCGTTAGGGGTTGTCATCGCGGCCGCAGCAGCCAAGGTGGTACCAACGCCGGCATGTGCAGGATTTGGGGTGGTCCGTGCAGCTGGAATAGCATGAGGACGAGGGAGGCCAGAGCCGCTGGGCTGGGCCTGGGTGCCATCAGCGACAATGTCATCGTCGCTACTACTTTCCCCAACGACGCCAATGTCAATATACTCAGAATCAGCAGCAGCGTCACGGTAACGTGCAGGGGCACGGCGGTTTCGATTGGTCCTTGTTGCAGCAGGAGCCGCAGGAAGTTCTGGAGGCGCAGGCTGCCCAGCTGGGACTACTGGGACAACGGGATCGTTAATCGCATCAGGGGAAGCTTGGGGGACTGTAGTAGGAACAGCTATACGGCGACGGCCTCGTCGAGTCGCAGCATTAGCCATCAGTAGATCGCGATGTTGGAAGGGTGGTGAGTAGCTCTGAGTGTCTTATATATGGGCATGTATAGCTTACCTGGGACTTTAGTTACCCACGACGGTTACCCAACAGGTCCCCTGACTCCTGAGGGCCCACGCAGTGCGCGCCAGACAAACATCTGAGTGAGTCTAGGCTAGAATCCAGCTGATCGGAGTGTTTGCTGATCATGGGAATGCCCATGAGCCTCAACGGCGTCTTGAGGGCAAGGGGTTTGCGACATATTAGTCCAACGATGATGAGTAAAAAGAATACCTCATTGCTAGTTATCAAGGACAAGGTTGAGGGTGCGAAGTTGCGAACCATATGGCGTGTGAAGTGGAAGCTAAACATGTTGCTAGTAGGCTATGTGGCAAGCCGCAACAATAACTATCTATGCCCGATGCCTTCAACGTCCCCTCACCCACCTTTTGTAGCAAAAATTGATCGTGTAGATGGAAGATACACCTTAAAAGATATTCTCGGCGCAGGCTCACATGGTGTGTACATACTACATATGACGATTGTCACTAACTTTTCTACCCTTAGCAACTGTGTATCATGCGCAAGATCTCATCAACGGCCGGGATGTTGCAGTCAAGCTCGAGCATTATACCTGGCACCATTCCTCGCTGGAACACGAGTATCACGTTTTGAAGAAACTTCAAGGAGGCATTGGATTTCCGCAGCCCGTGTTTTTCGGTAGAGAATCGTCTTACCGTGCTCTCGTTCTGAACGATGTGGCGACACCCCTATGCGATATACTCACTTCGCAGGGTGGTCATCTCGATCTGGACTTTGTTTTTACCGTGGGGTATCAGCCCCAGTGAAAACTGGGTGTGGCCCGGTAGGGCCACAAAGGACTGGATATAAGTAGATATGACCTCCTCCCTAGATAGATGGAAATAATATCTCCTCATATCCCTCGCACAAAATGTGACTTATTTGAGATTCGACATCTCGCGGGGCCGTGCTCAGTATGACTGCACATAAACATGTCCGTAGATATCATATCCGACGATAACACGCAATATATATTTGCCTCCCGAGACACGAAAAACTTACATGGCGCCATCTGGCCGCTTCTTCCGACATATGAGATGGATTGCACGTCCTTAGATCTCACCCGATCCACTAATATCTGGTCACATAAAATTACTGCCATTAAAAATATTATTCGGAATTATTGATATTCGTATCGCGGGTCGGTGCTACTGGGTGCTACAAAATAGGTATCGCGGGAGAACGTGAAGAAGACTCGGAAGCGGAAAATGTGTGTGGTGGACATGTGGGTGGAAGGAGTGCTGGTATAAGAGATGTGAGGCATGCGTGAAAGGGATCCTCCGGAACAATGCAAATACTGGTACGGTGTAGGCTGTGCATTGAACGGACCAGGAACTGTGATGATGCAAATACACTGGGCGAGGCCGAGAACTGGAATGATGCAAATACGAGCGAGTTGGGACTGGAATGATGCAAATACGACCGAGTCGAAACTGGAATGATGCAAGCGATAGGCACTCCCTAGTATAATTTGCCGTTCGAGATGTCCTTTCCAGTGGTCCAAGCATTTGAAGAAACCTGATAAACAGACTTTAGTAATTGGAATGTCCTATTGCCAAGTACGTACCAGTTCCTTAGCTTCCTTCTCGTATGCCTGGAGCGCAGTAAGTTAGTAGTGATACCAGATGTTTGTCATGTTGTACCTCTTTCTGTTCCATACTCAAACCCTCGTAATATGCTTTGAACTCGACAGTAGTTGAACTTGTCGTGTCTTTGAATGCCTTCATCCACCGGTGGGCACATAAGTTTCTGCTCCGGGATCAGTAACTGTGTCATAGAAATGTCTTTGTGCCTACCGTCCATTTCGTGCAGGACCGGGGCGCATTTTCGGCGCTTTCTTGCCTGTGGATACATTGGATGACGAAGGAATGGTATTTGTAGAACTTGGTTTGAGGGGATCAGGGTGGCTCAGAGTCTTGGGCACAGAGATTGCATCGGATTCAGAACTGCCAGTGGTTGTAACTGGGAGGGTCTGGAGAGAAGCGTTGTTGGAGTTGGCCCCACTGGTTGTAGGACTCGGACTCGGACTCGGACTTGGACTCGGACTTGGACTTGGACTCGGACTTGGACTCGGACTCGGACTCGGACTCGGACTCGGACTCGGACTCGGAATCCGGATCTCGAGTTGGGTGGCAACCTGTGCCAACGAATTTCTAGTGATATTAGATGTCAAAGAAATGGAACGCATGACTGTACTTACAGAGGATTGACGTGTACAGGTTGATGCGGAGCTGTATCTTTATTGCTTTGAACACGAAGTGAATCTTCATTGAGCAGAGGTGGAGAAGTACGACTCAGACTTCCTGGAAATTCCAATTGGGATGAAGAGGGAGGTGGAATTGCGGGGAGAGGTTGATCCTGTGCAGAACCTTCATTGGGCAACACAGCAGATGCATCTACTGGAGGCGGGGAGGTACTACTTCCAGATGTCCATGATCCAGAGGCAGAATATAGCGAGGCAGCTGAGTACGATGTTGTTGAGCTCGACCCAGCGTCACTACCTGACATCGTTGTGTCGTTCTCTGAAAGAGCTGTCAATAAAAACATTGGTATCAGTGGCATATAAGTGATTGAATGTGGGAGTGCCTATACTTACCTTCAAGTCGCTGTTTCTTCACAATGGCGTTTTTCTCTGACTCGTCTTCCTCGGTCTTGCACTTCCCTCTTCTTCGTTTCCGGTCCTCCTTTGAGAATAAAGTGCCCGTTTTGTCTAAATGCTCTCCCTTCCATGCTGGGTAGTTCATTCGTGCAAGCTTATCCAACTTCCATCCACCTTGCGCACACTTGAAGAGTGGATAAGCATCCTCAACGAACGAGTGAAAGAACTTCTTTCCAGTTGCATCCAACTCTCCCCAAACCTGTGGGGCGCGGTTACTCCTAGCAAGTTCCATCCATGCGCTCCGCATACAAGCACGTATTGCCTTGATCTTTTCTCTTGAAACTGGTTTACCATTCTCCTCTTCGAGGTAAGCTACTTCACCTCTTTGGACGATTTGCGCCTCCGGAGTATCCAGCCAAGTGTCATAGTCTTTATTTGTCCAGAATTTGATGTTTGGATGCATTTCAGAGGTTGGGCAAGTACCGGATAGCACGGGGTCAATGACTCCTCCTTTGTGATTGAGTACCTCTCTGGAAATAATATACCTTCAGCATATGACAAGAGAAGAAAGGAGCCTACCTAAGTGTGTCACGTTCGACACCAACCCTTGTGTTCTCAAGCTCTAGGATCCTGACTCGTTCCCGCAATGAATGGAGCTCGCGCATACAGTCCATCACAAAGGGCCCACTGGCAAGTTGTTCAATAATGGATGGCGGTAAACTGACAGATGCTGCGAAGCTTGAAGGACCTGTCATCAGCATATCGGTGCCAGTGTAGGTGTGTGGTTGTGATGTTGTAGGTGGAGAGGGATCCAAAGATGAGCGGATATCCAATAATGAGGGAGTGGAAGAAGGGATTAGGGATCGCATGGTGGTGGTGGTGACTCGGATAGCAGAGGAGGAGAAAGATCTGATTGAACGGAGGAGCAAACCTTTGGGGACATCAGCTGACATATTTGATATTATCAAAGTTATCGCTCTACCAACTACCATTATCACTATGCCGTCTGACTTTCATGCGGGAAACTTTATTCAGATCGCTATCCCATTGAAACACCCAGAGGACACCTACCACTTTACTCACACCCCGGAATTCCCTGGACCTTTAGTGAGTTTTTCTTATACTATTCCGCATTCTTGTTGCATTAACTCTGAGTGCAGACCATCGAGATCATATCCTCTCGAACCCGTGCTCATCAGCCTTCACTAGCACTCGCACCCCAAGTTGAGAAGAAAGAAGCAACTCCTGTTACGCTTCCACTTGGATTGCTTAATACTGCCAAAAAACGTGCTCGTTCAATCGGTACAGTGAATTTGGAATAATTGTAGTAATATTCACTTAGCATTGAAGAGACCCAAATGACGATAGTCCTACTGAACCCGAATCCGACTTCGACTTCGAGTTTCTTCCTGGAAAATGCTCCAACATCTCTGCTTCCACTTCAAACAAAGTTAGCTTCATATATACGTCTTTGTCTTTGTCTTTGATCTCGTTTAAAGGAAAATACAAACACTAAGCAAGTCTACAAGTATGAGAAACCAGTTGCAAAGAGTGCTCGCAAGTAGTTACATTGTATGATGAGGTTGTACGATATGTAGAGGAAGTTGAAGCAAAGCAAAAAGTGCTATTCTACATCATCAGCATTGTCCTCGTCCTCGTCATCCTCACCATTCTCACCCACTGAAGGAGATATGGCAAGCCCAGGCCTCTCCATGCAGAAGAACTGGTTCTCCTGTTCCTGGCATGGAATCATAGCTACGACGGAGAGAATATCTTGAATTTTAACAACCAGAACTGCCTCGGAAAGTTGACTGACAGCGAGAACACCTCGTGATTGTCGGAGGATTGCTTCATTGGGGGGAAAAAAGGCGTGAACGACTGCAACATTGGCAAACTGTAGATTTTCAAGTTCACCTTCTAGGACTGCAAGCCTTGTAAAATATTGTACTTCTCCGACCAGGATACGATCGAGGAGCTTGAACTGAATATGTTTATGTTCACTGGATAGGAAAAAAGAGAGAGCGAGAGATACCTTTACCATCCTGGACATCCGCAACTTATCTATTGCACGAAGCTTTTCTCGCCATGCACTACGCACGATCTGTCCATTTGGTAGAAGCAATCGTGCCCAGCGCCGTATCTTGGGAATTGGTCCAATTCGCCAGTTGAGGAAGTCCAATATCGCCCCACCAGTGCCATGACTAGGGTAAACAGGTATTTTGTCTCGTTTGCGAAGGAGTACGTAGCCACCACCGAGATCAAGGGCACCACTCGGAAGGCCTTTTTGGGAGTCATCAAGCTCCGGGAGCGCTGCAAGTAGTGCATTTATGCGTGCACGTCGAACACCTTCCTTTGCAAAGTTTACTAGGTAGTTTGAGGGTTGTCGAATTTGCTGCTTGAGATTTCCGATTGTTCGCTCAATGGTCCACTGTGCGGTACAGATAAGCGGCCCTTTTTGAAAAGTTTCGGATGTGAGATGGAGTACTTGATGTACACATGGGCGAATGAAGTGAATTCGATCATTGCGGCGTTGATAGTATACTTCTTCAAACTCGCGCTCCCATGCAGCTAATAGAACACATGCCTCGAGAACTTCCTCATGGGCAACTTGATGGTTGCAAAGGAGCTGAAATCCTCTAACGAGCTTGCAGAAATTTGACCAGTAAGGTTCAGGAAGGAGACCATGGAGTAGGCCCGGGAGAAGGCCAAACGTATATAGGAAGAACTCCCATGTCTTGTAACCGGAATTAAGTTTCTCTTCGATATTACGTGGTCTCGTGCCAAAGGATCCTGGGAGATAGCAACCAGCTCCCTCAATGGCACGACCATGAGCTTTCCAGACTTGTTCATCACGAAGAACTGCCCAATCCCAGGTGTTGATGTCGTCGCTATTCATACACGTAATAGTACCCCGCCAGAGTGATATCAAAAGGTCGCTGAGGTTTGCTGTTAAGTGCATAATGTCGGGCGTCATACATAGTGGTACGCCGAGTGAGTGCATCGGATCCAAGCCAAGGATAAGCGGGGCCTTTGTGATACCTGTTTCGGTCCGACGAAACTCAAACTGGCGCTGATTAGGTGAGGAAACAAGATGAATGAGATTGGCTGTGTATTCCTGGCTACCAGCTTGAGGGATCTCAAATGATGAACAATCTGGATGATTACTGTCTGCGGGGCCATTATGCGGGCATAAGAGAGCTGGGTAGTAATGGGAGCATGTGTCCTTGTGTCGTCCTCGGACTCCACAGTATAGCCGACAGCCATTTTTGCCACAATGGCCGATGAGGCCATCCCAATATACCAAAGCGGGACCATCCGCAGTCATGAAAAGGAAGTATACATTCGATCGAAATGTTTCTTGACGGGCCGAGTCCCAGATCTTGAGACCTTCACCCTGTAATGCCGAGAGATGGTGCAGGCCAACGACCATGAACGAATCGATGATTTTGGGCTTTTTGGGGCCGGGTATGAAGCCCCCAGGTAGTACATGCGTCTTACGATAGCGCTTGTTCGGAGCGAGATTGATGACAACCCAGATGTACAGCCAGCAATCAGAATCCTTGTCCTCGTATAGTTGAGCACCATCGAGGGAGGCCATGACGACGACATCATTTTCACCGATATCACCAGCCAGCGAGCTACCTAAATAATCCCAGCTGGCAACAATGTCATCGACAACAGAAATCTTGTTCTTCTCTTCATACTCGTCGAGAACCTGCTGAGTTCGTTCGTAGAGATACCGCATGTCATGCGCACTTTCGGGGTTCCGATACAATGCTTGCAACTGTGGGCCAAGTGGAAGGGTCGTGAATCTTTTTGCTGGAATCTTGACTCGACCGTTGGTCGCCTCAAGTTTCGCTTCGTCCCAGCGTGTCTTGCCACATTGAGGGCATTCGGTGAGGTCTGAGAATGGTCCAGTGAATCCAATACAAGAATTAATGCACATATCGTGCTCGATTGGTTCGATGCCAGTATATGATGCGATGAGGTTCTCGATGGCTTGGAACTTGAGGCAAGTGTTGGCTCCAGGAGCATCAGGAAAGTTTTGCTTGGTGGATTTGATGACTCGCTCGTATGCAGCTTGAGACCCATGCTCGAGTGCCAGATAGATCGAGGTACTGTGTCGTATACCAGGGTCGTTGAGCTGAATGGGAGCCTCGGGAGGGTTCCGTAGCCTTTGAAGCATAGCAGGCGTTGCTTTTGCAATGGGATCTTCGAAGGACGCGTTCCTAACAAGATTGACAAATTCTAGGGTTTGCCGAATCTTTGGCAGGATCGCTGAGCATGAGAGCATCTCGAGATCGATAAATGGTGGTCGCCTTCGATCGTATACAATGTTCCGTGCTGCTCCATTGCGGTGTTGTCGATGCTGATCTGCAGCTGCAGGCATAGCTTGGTCTGGAGAGGGGGGACGGTCATTCAGAGGCTCAGGATTATTTTCGTGGCCTTGCTGGGCAAGGGGAGCAACAGGTGAAGATGCACGAAAGAAATCATTTGCAGGCCCGGGATCATCAGGGTGATCATCAGGCTCCGAGTCAGAAAGCGATGGATAGTGAGGAGGCGTCTTTCGCTCGACTCGTTCAGGCTGCAATGGCCCAAAAATCAGTTAGATGATACGAATATCAGGGGTTATATATACCACTTGTACCGTTCGAGCACATTTTCTCTTTCCAGCGCGGTGTAGAGCATCGGGTGTCTCTCGGGCTCTCTTCGACAAAGCACGTTCAGTTTTGAGTCGACGTGCATACTGAGATGTTCCCATGCTGGGACCGGCTGGCTCGGGAGGGTCTTCTTCAGCTTCTAGGTCATGGGAAACCATAGCACGGTTGGCGGCATCGAGAGGCAATGGCTTGAAAAGCATCATCCTATCATGCTCATCTTCCTCTGCTTCTGCCAAGTGTCGATAAAAGGTCATGTCTGTGAGGAGACGCGGTTGTGCGTTGCAATACTTTCGACAAGTACAGACACTTTTTTTATTACTTGTACTCAATGAACTGGATGGATCCATTGCGTCGTGGTATTTCTAGCGTGATGTCGACGGGAGTCGATGCGTAACGAGAGATGGAGGCGATGCGATGGGAACACGGTCGGGCTAGTAGGCTGCAAAGTGTGTGATTGCACTGGCATCGATCTTTGCTATCGATATTCCCATTACGATGTATCACATGGTCCTAATTCTAATATCTCATTACACGGAAATATCCGGTCCTACGTCTGGTCCTTTGTGGCCCTACCGGGCCACACCCAGTTTTCACTGGGTATCAGCTAGTGAGTTTCTAATGCTAACTATTGAAGTGTTGAACGCACTAACTGCTCACTCGACAGGTACATAGACTTGAATATCTACACTCGCGTGACTACATCCACTGCGACATCAAGCCGCAAAACGTTTTGATTCAACAGAGTACCTCAAGTTATACCGTCTTTCTCATTGACTTCGGTATCGCGTTCCAATATCGCAACTCCGCCACTCGAGCGCATGTTCCATACCAACAGGGCTGCCATTTTGTCGGTACCCCCTCATTCGCTTCCATCAACCATCACCTGGGCGTTCAATCAAGCCGCCGCGATGATCTTGAGTCGCTCGCATACACGCTTATCTATCTGCTGCGAGGATCGTTGCCGTGGTTCAGCAGTATTCACCCCACCCTCTCCAATGACGTGATACTGAAGCTGAAACAAGATACCACAGTTGGCGAACTGTGCGGTGGCCTCCCTCACGAGTTCGCCACATTCCTTCAGTACTCACGGTCTCTTGCCTATATGGCAAAACCCGACTACGACTACCTTCGTTCACTGCTCCACCATGATACGTTCGACACATCAGCCACAAGCCGTGGTTCACCCGATCCCAGTAAACTCACCAATGACAAGCGATCACCTCCGCCACCTCACAACAAACATGAGAGTTTCGGTGACTCTGCTGTATACTTGCCAACCACACCGCTCTCAACGGGATCAACTGACCATCACTGTGGCCACGATGACAGCAATGCCAAGGGACAAAGGTGAGTAATAATCATCGTTTTTACCGCTTTCTCTGACTGATCCAAGTGTGCTCAGGAGGAAAGCACGAAAATTGACCTCAAAGCAAGATCATTTCACTCCACGTCGCAGTAGCAGGCTGGCTCACACTCGTTGTTGATGGAGGCATGTTGTTGGATAAAATAATATGTTGTATGTGTAGGGAGTATTTATTATGGTACTTCTAGCTACTTTCTGCGCCAACTCGAAGCTGGTTTCACACCGGTCAAAATGACCGTGTTTTCTCGAGAACAGCCCC
>JBBPTD010001080.1:0-13182 GCA_038093895.1 Boletus aff. mottiae
ACTTCCTCCACCTTCCACTCTGTTCTTTCACTTTCCATGACCTGCCCTGATTATGCCTGCCCTTAGTCTTGTAACCGGGTATATAAACCCACTATACCTATCTTTGTACCTTAGCTTAGATCTCCTCAATTGTCACCTTGAATCCATTTCCTTGTCTCAAGCTCCTTCTGGCTGTCGACCAGTCGCTCTGAACCTTGAACCATTGAAACCTAGAAACCCTTGTGTTCCCCTGTGGAACATTCTCCTTGGACTTCATGCTACCATTAAGTGCATGCTATCACTTTGAAACCTTTGACTTAGTATTTTGAGGCTATGCTTGTCCCTACCCGGGCCAAGCATAACAAAAGATCTAAGCTACCCTTTGCGGCTATCATTGCTATAGTCCCACTCTACCATTGCTCAACAACCCCGACTCCCGCTGTCCCTCTGGGGACTACCTCGAAACTGTTCCCCTCAGGAACCTTCTGAATCCTCTGAAACTTCATCTGATAATGAAGACTCCTCCCTTGACCCAGACCTTGCTCTCCCCTCCCAACAAGAGGAAGACGACACCTTAGACCTCTCTCATCAACTCTCCACCTCCCTCTCCATCCCTTGCATCCCAACTCCCCCCTCCCCTACACCAATCACCCTCACCAGACAAATCTTCAATCCTCCCCCACCACCGCCTCATACCCCCATGACTACCAAACCCACTGAACTCCACCTCGGCAACCCTGAACCCTTCGATGGATCCCCAGACACTGCCAACCAATGGCTGAACACTGTTTGTTTCTACCTTAAAGTAAACGAAGCAGTCTATGACACCAATGACAAACAAATCGCCTTTGCTCTCTCTTACATGATGAAAGGATCTGCCTTGGTCTGGGCAAACACTTTCCAACAGCAAGTGGTTACTTCCACCTCAATCCACTTTGGAACTTTCGCTGACTTCTGCAAGTCGTTCAAAAAGTCCTTCATACTCAAAGACACCATTGCAAATGCCATCTCTTGGCTATCCAACACCCGCATGAACCCCCATCCCAAGAAAAAGGGAGAGTACCTCCCCACTCTCGCCACTTACACTGCCAGCTTCATCAGTAACACTGCCCTTGCTAATATTACTGATGAAAACGTCCTAATTGGATTCTTTTCCATCGGACTTCCTGAACCCCTGATGCACTGCATCTACTCCATGGACACTCCCCCCACCACTGCCAAAGAATGGTATGAAAAGGCCACCCACTTCCATACCCAATTCGAAAGAGCAAGGGAAGTTGCCCGCCTTTGCACTGGAGGATCCCAAACCTCCTACTGCTCCTACAACACCCCCGCCCCCACTCCAAAAGACCCCAACGCCATGGATGTAGACGTAGTCCGCATCGCCAAGCTCACTCCTGAAGAGCGAAAGCGATGCATTGAGAAAGGACTCTGTTTCCGCTGCCGAAAAAGCGGACACCTTAGCAATGAATGTCCTAACTTTTCATCCTCTGGATGAAAGGGGAAGAAGGTTCAGAAAGTCTCCATTGACGATCTCCTGGAGTTAAAGGAGGTCAAAGATGATGACAAAGAAGAAGAAGTGGCCATATGAAAGGTTCACTTCTCCTGGGATTTTTGAAAAGGAGAACTCATTTGACGCAAGTCTCTCCTTCCCTTACATGTGCTTCTGTAGTTGTATCCTCTTCATTGAAAGCAATGAAACTCCCCATTCAGCTTATTGATCCAGATCACACCTCTAAAGTCATCGATGCTTGCGCCCTGGTTGACAGTGGTGCCAATATATCCTGCATTGATTGGGACTTTGTTCACAAACACAAACTCCCCACCAAGAAACTCTCTGAATCTATCCCCATATGAAACATTGACCAGTCCACAAACAAGAGAGGAGCCATTCGCTTCACCACTACCCTGTTCATTAACGTCAAAGGAATTGCTCACAAAATCCTCTTCTACGTCATGCATTGTGGAAACGAAAACATTATTTTGGGACTACCCTGGCTCCGAAAAACCAACCCTACCATCGACTGGGCTCGCCAAACCATCTCCATCCCCGAATCTTCCGATGAATCTTCAGCTCTTTACCAAACTCACACCATGAACCAACGATCCCATAAAACCCCTGAAAAACCTTCCTGACCCCCTTGACACCTTAATGTCCACACAGTACATGATGCACGCCTCTATGAATACCTCAACTATGAAACTGAGTCCCAGTTTTGTCAATGAGCTAAAGAAGCATACACTGTTAATCGCATCATTCGCTGCAGATCCTGCTTTATTCCTCTAGGCTCCCCTGTCATCGCAAAACTCACCACTGCCACTGAACTTGCCATGGCCACTGAAAGAGCTAAACCTACAGTTTCTCTTCCTCCTGAATATAAGGAATACTCCTTAGTATTCTCTAAAGAAACTGCAGATCATCTTCCACCCTCTCACCCATATGATCATGAGATTAATCTTGACGACTCCTTCATACCAAAAGTCGGGAAGATCTACCCCCTATCTCCTGATGAACAGAAAGCCACTGAGGACTTCCTTGAAGAAAATCTCTGCGCTGGAAAGATCTGACCCTCGAACTCTCCCCAAGCTTCACTGTTCTTCTTCGTCAATAAGAAAGATGGGAAACTCCATCCCTGTCAGGACTACTGATACATCAACAAACATACTGTTCGAGACACCTACCCACTTCCCCTAATCTCTGACCTTGTCGACAAACTTAAAGATGCAAAGGTCTTCACTAAGTTTGATGTACGATGGGGGTATAACAATGTCCAAATCAAAGACAGACACCAATGGAAAGGGGCATTCATTACCCATAAAGGACTCTTTGAACCCCTAGTCATGTTCTTCGGTCTCATGAATTCCCCCGCAACCTTCCAATGATTCATGAATGACTCATTCCGAGATATGATCTCTGAGGGATGGCTTGTCATTTACATGGACGACCTCCTTATCTTCTTCCCAGATGAAGCCACTCATGTTGAACGAACAAAAAGGGTTCTTCAATGAATGAAAGAGCTCAATCTCCACCTGAAACTCGAGAAATGTTCCTTTGCTGCCAAAGAAGTAGAATATCTAGGAATGATTGTCAAACCTGGACAACTTGCTATGGATCCCATCAAACTTGAAGGAATTGCCAATTGGCCCACCCCAACCAAAGTAAAGGAAGTCCACTCATTTCTTGGCTTTGCCAACTTCTATCAACAATTCATCCCTGATTACTCCACTGTCGCACGCCCCCTCATTGACCTCACCAAAAAGAACTCAGGGTGGAACTGGACTGAAGCCTGCCAAAAGTCCTTCAATGCTCTGAAGGAACTATTTCTCTCCAAACCAATCCTCTATCTCCCTGACCCCTCTGCTCCTTTTGCAATCGCTACCAATGCTTCGAAATATGCCTCGGGAGCTATTCTTTTACAAACCAATGTCAATGGAGACTGGCACCCTTGCTCCTATCTCTCTACTTCATTTTCCCCCACCAAATGAAACTATGACATCTATGACCGAGAACTTCTAGCCATCATCCGAGCCCTCAAGGCATGGCGACATTACCTTCACAGTTCCCCTTTTCCAGTCCAGGTCTTCACAGACCACAAAAACCTCACATATTTCTGCCAGGCCCAGAACCTCAACCGACGCCAAGCTCGCTGGCTTCTAGACCTTGCAGACTTTGATCTAAAAATGATCCATGTCCCCGGCCAACTTCTCACTGGTCCTGACACACTATCCCACCACCCTGACCTCCATCCTGACACCCCAGATAATACCGGAACTATACTCCTCCCTGACTCCCTCTTTGTCCAAGTCATCGACACTGCTTTGCATTGGAAGGTCTCATCCTCCTCGAAGGATGATCCCCTCATTCTGAATGCTCTACAAGCACTCGATGGATCTGTACCCCCAGCATTCCGTTCCCAGTTGTCCAACTGGGCCTTTGATGAAGGTGTCCTTACCTACCAAGGTCATGCTTACATCCCCCCCGATGAATCCCTTCGTCGCTCTATTGTATCCCACTGCCATGATCATGCTTCCGCTGGGCACCCTGGATATCTCAAAACCCGACAACTCATCACCGCTGAGTTTTGGTGGCCTGGCCTTGCACAGTTTGTTCGCAAGTATGTGGAAGGATGCTCCTCCTGCCAACAGGCCAAGGCGAACACCCATCCCACCATCCCCTCGACTTCTCCAATCCGCTCATTGGCCTCTTGCCCATTCCAACAAATCTCCTGCAACCTTATCACCAACCTTCCCCCCTCTGCTGGCTTTGATTCCCTTTTGGTCGTGGTTGACCACAGCCTTACTAAGGGGGTAATTCTTTGCCCCACTAAGAAAACTGTCTCCGCCCAAGGCATTGCCATGCTCTTTTTCCACAAAGTTTATAAACACTTTGGGCTATACGACAAGATTATCTCTGATCAAGGGCCCCAATTTGCTTCCGCCTTCACAAAAGAACTTGGAAAACTCCTGAACTATGACCTCGCCCTCTCTATTGCTTACCATCCTCAAACTGACAGCGAAACTGAATGCGTAAACCAAGAAGTTGAAACTTATCTGCGCATCTATTGCAGAAACCAAGAAGTTGAAACTTATCTGCGCATCTATTGCAGAAATAACCCTGCCTCATGGTCCAAACATATGACCCACACTGAATTCACACATAATCACCACATTCACTCAGTAACCAACCAATCTCTGTTCTATCTCATGATGAGATATGAACCCCGCGCCCTTCCCACCATTATATCCAATTCCCACATCCCTGCTGTTGAATCCTGCCTCAGAGAACTCACCGCCGCCAGAAATGAAGCTCTTGCTGCCCATGAGCTTGCTCGCCAGGTAATGGCAGCCCGAGGAAACAGGGGATTTATCCCATTCTCTAAGGGAGACAAAGTATGGCTAGAAGCAAGGAACCTAAAACGCTGCTCCCCTACTCCAAAGTTTGATCCGAAGCGAGAAGGACCCTTTATCATTACGAAGGTCTTATCTCCCCTCACTTACCAACTCCGCCCTCCGAAAACATGGAGAATTCACCCCATCTTCCATACTTCTCTCTTATCTCCCTATCACAAAAACAGTGTACACAGCCCAAACTTCCCTTCTCCACCACCTGACCTTATCCAAGGAGAAGAAGAATATGAAATTGAGAAGATTCTATGTCACCGCAGTCCTCCCTCCCACCACATGTTCCTTATCCGATGGAAAGGTTACTCCACAGAAGAGGACTCTTGGACCCCAGAACAGAATCTGAAAAATGCAAAGTCTGCCCTTTCAGATTATAAAAAGCTTCATCCCTCTGTCTTCTCCCCTCTGTAGCGCCTCCTACTACAACAACATGTCCTCCCAACAGACTTCCCTCACTTCTGAATCTTCTGTCACCACTTTGACCCCACCTTCCCCTTCTTCCACTCTCACAGATCTGGGTTGAGGCTCTAACCCCATTGACACAATCGAACCTCCCACTCACAACATCACCTTTCATGTTACTCCTGATGAAACCATATCTATGTCTATTCCTATCATCCATCCTATTCCCCAATCTCCTGTTACCTCTCCTTCTGTCCACTTCGCTCCTCCCCCTGTACCCAGCCCTAGACCAGTCCTTGCTGTCGATATCCCCATTTACGCCAACGCCATTAGAGAAGGAACTCCTTCCCCCCGATATGTAAACAACGTCACTTGTTACATTTGTGACACAGGAATGGCCATCCCTATCAACTCCCACCTGGACATGAATTCCGCTTTCCTAGCCTTGTATAAAGCTTTCCACCAGACCCAATGCCTCTCCCTCATTACCAACAAGATCACCGCTTTCTTCACTGACCAAATGGATCACAATTGGGTATCGTTGACCCAACAGAACATCCTATGAGAACTCCACCAGGTCATGTACCAAATGGAGTTTGGAGAATTCCTCCAAGACATCAACAGATATGCCGTTGAGCTCGCCACTTCCAGAATCGCTAACTCTGGAATTCACCCCTTGCAACGTGAAAGCTCATTTTCCCCATCTTACCATACGGCACACTCCCTGTCTACCCCATCTGCCTCCTCATCTGCCTTGTCTCCCGAGGAACTCCATGCCATGAATGAGACTGAGCAAACCCACACTTACCAGAGTCAGCTACGCTATGGCCACCTCCACACCAATCCCCTCCTTCCTTCTGACCCGAGATACTGCAATGCATGCTTTCAATGCCATTGCCTTGGACATATTTGCCACAATTGTCTAGTATACCAATGCCCTGTCATGGGCTGTCACCAATGGGCCCTGGGACATAGCCAGGCAAACTGTCCCATCGCCACTCGATGCCCCGTCCTCCTTAGTTGGCTCTTCACCACTTGTCCCCCAGGGCATCAACCCTTGGTTACCCGCATCTCTGGTTGCTCCCGTGGAACGCCTGCATCTGACTCGTTCCATACTCCCCGACATGGCTCTAATACGTCCTCCAGTTCTTCTCGTTCTTCCTGTTCTTACCGATCCTCTAACTCAGGCCATGGTCTTCCCATCCCTCCCCCTTGACGATCCGCTTCACCCAGACGCTGCTCCCCCTCCCTG
This sequence comes from Boletus aff. mottiae, assembly GCA_038093895.1. Taxonomy (NCBI): domain Eukaryota; kingdom Fungi; phylum Basidiomycota; class Agaricomycetes; order Boletales; family Boletaceae; genus Boletus; species Boletus aff. mottiae. The sequence continues at coordinate 6,536 of JBBPTD010001080.1, forward strand.
GAGTTGGATGATGTCATCGATGAAACTGGCTATGCCAACATCACTGGTTCCCCAGGGTACTCTTGCATGGGTCTCTGATTGCCTTTCGATGTGGTCTCAGGGCTAGTATGGGGGTAATGTTACGACTTACTCTTTTCTTTCTACTTGTTTTCCTTTACAACTTACACGTGTACGTTTATTGAACCCACTAGCTCTACTATTGATGTGGACACTATTTCTCTTATTGCTGACTCACCCACATTTACTCTTCCTATCTCTTATCTCACTTGCTTCGTCAGCGATTACTTCCTCCACCTTCCACTCTGTTCTTTCACTTTCCATGACCTGCCCTGATTATGCCTGCCCTTAGTCTTGTAACCGGGTATATAAACCCACTATACCTATCTTTGTACCTTAGCTTAGATCTCCTCAATTGTCACCTTGAATCCATTTCCTTGTCTCAAGCTCCTTCTGGCTGTCGACCAGTCGCTCTGAACCTTGAACCATTGAAACCTAGAAACCCTTGTGTTCCCCTGTGGAACATTCTCCTTGGACTTCATGCTACCATTAAGTGCATGCTATCACTTTGAAACCTTTGACTTAGTATTTTGAGGCTATGCTCGTCCCTACCTGGGCCAAGCGTAACACCCTACTAGCATCGAGCTCATCAAAATGAAGTAAGCATTGATAATGCTTCCTTTGTAGCTGTGCTAACTGAAAGTACTTAGATGCCTCAGGAGTGGACCACTGAGGACCAAAAGAGTTTCCTCAGAGAGGAACTTGTGGTGTTTAAGCACATTGGTGGCTGCAATTTCACCAAGCATTGGCCTGAGCTGTTTAAAAGATGGTTTCAGAGGTGGCCAGAATGGCCCATGGTTCTTTCTGGCGTCCCCAACTCTGCTGTTCTAATACCTAACCAAATAAAGATGCTTGCTGACGCCATCAAGCTCTGTCAAGATCAGCTTCGATGCTGGATGCATTGGCACTCTGGTGCCAGGGACAAGCACTTAGCAAATGCCAAGACTGCTAAAATCATGAAGGGTCTCCTGCAGCCCAAGATGCACTCGAGGAAGCCATGGGAAGTATACTCAAAACTTTACTACACAACCCGCATCCAACCACACATTGAAAAAGGAATGTCGATCAGCAAGGTCAACGAGACAATTAAGGAGATCTTCACAGATGAGACCCTGGAAGTCAAAGCAGAGGTACAGATACTTTGTGATGAAGATCAAAAAGAGAAGAAAAAGCGCAAGACCTTGGAAACACAGTCTGAAAATGCTGAATCCAATGCCAGCAAAGCAATGGAGATTGATCCTATGACACTTCACAGGTAAGAAGTCAGAAACTGCATTTGAATAAACTGATGAGACAACAAACAGTAACATTCAACAATGTGGCCCAGCACTTCAACAGGTGCTGGAACACTTCAGCCAGGAGACTTGTTGGTCATTCAGTGTGTTGATGGGTGGCCTCAATCTGGTTGACCCTGAAGGTGGAAATATGATTACAAGGTTTGTTCATATGCAATGTGGTAGCAAGTCACTTACTGATGGGTAACAGCAGCTTACATGTGGGCAAGACAAGGGATGGCCATGACTTCTCTGAGGTGTACCCGAACTTCAACACTCAGGTTGTGGAGGCATATGGAGAGTTTCTGTCTCACACATGCAGTGAGTAGACATTGTTCATCTTGTGCCCAAAATCTACTAACAGCTACCCAATGTAGCTAGCGGTTGCAGCGAAGATACATCCCATATTGGCAATGAGCAAGAGGCTGGCCACCCCAACAATGAGGTGAGGGAAGGGCACAACATAGAAGAGAGCTGGGATGATGGCGAAAAGGAGGTTGGGTCTGATGACCTTGCTGGAAGTGTTGAACCTGAGGGTATCAATGGGGATGAGAGGTCAACCCCTGATATTTATACTCTCACCCCCACTTCAAACTTAGAAGCAGCTATCATCCACCATGCAACAGCTACTGCTTCTAACCTTGCAAGTGCTGCTATGAGCAGTGCCGCCATGCCTTCCACGTCGGATTTTGCAATACAGGATGCCAGTGTTACCTTTTTGGCTGGTCTTGCAACATCCCTTGGCCCCTGTTCGACATCCACCACAGGTAGTCTTGCAGAACTCCATACAACAACCACTGGTTCTCATCTTGCAAGCGTGGCCACAAACAGTACAACTATGCCTTTTGCATTGGATTTTGCAACACAAGATGCCAGTGTTACCTCATTGACTGATCTTGCAACATCCCTTGGCCCCCATTCGACATCTGCCATGGATAGTCTTGCAGAACTATATGCAACGACTGCTGGTTCTCATTTTGCAAGTGCTGCCATGACCAGTGCCACTATGCCTTCTGCAATGGATTTTGCCCCACAATATGCCAGTGTTTCCCCTTTGTCGGGCCTTGCAACATCATCCCTTGGCCTCCATTCCTCGACTTCCACCACAAGTAGTCTTGCAAACCTCTCTGCTATGTCCCCAGCATATTTTGCAATGCCTACCCCCAATCCCATGCAACACAACATGATCCCTGGGCCTGCCTCAATGACAGATTTGCTTTACTCCAGCAACGTTCCACAGGCTCTGTGGGACTTGTGGAGCAATCTGTGCCCAGTGGGAATGGTGAATCATTTAGGAATGCAGTACCTGAACAACCTATCCAATCACGAGCCTGGCAGGGCTGTAGCAGTTGGGGTTGTTGGCCAGAGCTCAATGCCAAAAAACCCTAACAATGTATTGCAGAGCTTCACTCAACCTTTCATGCCCACAGAATTTAACTTTGACTCACTCAAAACATTCAGTACATGCCCTCAGAGCCAGTTCCATTTCAGTGGGATGGGTGACTGTTCAACTGTGCAACACTCAAATGTTATCACCTCTGCACTGTATGTCCAACTGACACCACAATCGAGCACAGCGCCTCTGTCACAAGCGACCATTAACAATGCTACTTGGCCACTGACCTTACCAACTCCTTAGTCAATTGCAGGTCCTTTCCAACCGTCTGTGCCATTCCATGCCTCCATGCCACAAGCTCATCTAACCCCACAGTCAAGCACAGCACCTTCCCCACTGTCACAACTAAATGTTGATCATGCCGCTTTGCCACTGGCCCTACCAACTCCTCAATCAACTGCTGCTCCCTTGCCACCATCTGTGCCATTAGCAGACATAACATCTGCCATCCAAACACCTCTCACGATCCCTCCTACTCAGCTGGAGATTGTCAATCAAGCTCAAATACATCTCCCCGTGGACAACACTGATGATTCTTCCACCTCTCTTGGGCACATGAAGAGAAAAGCAGTGACATCTTTGCATGCACAGTGAGACAACGCCATAGGCAAGGAGAATTGCATCCCCCCTCCTGCATCTGCAGAACAAGAGCATGCAAAAAACAAGGGCAAAATCAGTGGTGTGAAGTCGGTGAAAAGGGGAGCTAGTAAGTGTTTAGCGGATGACTATCCCACAACAACTGTGAGTCCAAGGAGCAAGTATGTATCTTTTTTTTTTTTAGGTGATCTCTTTTTAACATGGATCACAGAAAGCACAAAGTCGTATAGCTTCCTGCTGTCTGAGTTGTATGGTCTTGCATGTACATAAATGGCTGACACGATAGTCTATGTATCTACACATATATTGTGTAACGTCCTAAATATACTGAGATCTCGATTATATGAAAACACACATGCTATGACAGACATGCCATAGCCCACACTCATGACATAGAAAGGTGTTACTGACATGGACAACCCAGTACTATAGTTTGTATGCTAGAGTGCCAAGTCTAGGTAGATTGGAAATGATGCTACATGCCGGAACAGTGAAAATAGCACAAAGGCTGGAAAATAAGAAAGTAGGAAGGGGGAAGTACATATGATGTGTAGCTGAGGGCCTCCTTTTATATGGACAACCAGAGGTATTGCAAGTTTAAACGATGTACTGTAGTGGGTTAGTCAAAGGCCCCAGAAATGGTGTTGCAAAAACAGACATACAGTGCCATGTTGCAAATCAGCAGACCACAGGTATTGCAAAGTGGCAGGTGTTACAGGCTGGATGCGCGATCTTGCAACAGGCATTCTGGTGAATGGTTGGCCAAGAAAGTATTGCAAAATGACTGTAACGACCTTGGTCCTGACTAGGGTCGAGAAGTCCAATGAAGCACTTGCTGGAGTCCTAGAGTGTTGTAACCAATCTATTAGGCTTATAGGCCTCAAGAGAAGACTAAGGGAAACAACAAGAGATATAGACTAAGGTCTATACTACTGAGAGTATGACTATATATACTAAGAGAGACTGTGCACAGACCATGCTGTGCTAGACTATAAGTAGTAACTAACCATGACACTGGATACCATGAGGCATAGATAAGCACTGCCTAGATAAGAGGGGTTAATGCTATTGGACGATAAGGGAAAGTGAGTCAAAGGGAAAAGCATGAGGCGAGCATGAGGATGACATGTGTACAACATGTGTTGCATAGCCAAGATAAGGTCATGTGACTAGCACATGACTAGAGTCTAGAGTGATCCATGATCACGTGATGTGATAAGATAAGGGTTATCTGCTAAGGGTTAGCTATGTGGTAAGCAATAAGTTATAAATTGAATTGTGAGTTTATAGCATCTGTTACAATGACAATCAGGTAACAGGTAGAGAGTAGGAGGTATCTTGCAAAAGTCAGGTCATGGATCACACAATTCACATGAGTGGTCTGGATGGGAGTCTTGCAAATAATGTGAAGATGGCATGGAACAGTGTTGCAATGGAAGGCGCATAGGCATGGTGAGTGTCAGGTTACAAGAGGCAAGGTATATTGCAGGACAATGACGGGCAGCGAGACCTGGGGGACGGAATTGTGGTATGCTGCAAAAGGTCATGTTGCAAGAGTAGGGATTACAGCAGACGATGCTGGACCATTTGCAAGAGGTGAGGTATATTGCAGGACAATAGACAGTAACAATGAGTTTGCAAGGTGGCAAGACCTGGGGGATGGAATTGTGATATACTGCAAAAGGTCGTGTTGCAAGAGTAGGGATTACAGTGGACCATGCTGGACCATGGGTTGCAAGAGGCGAGGTATATTGCAGGACAATAGACAGTAACAATGAGTTTGCAAGGTGGCAAGACCTGGGGGATGGAATTGTGATATACTGCAAAAGGTTGTGTTGCAAGAGTAGGGATTACAATGGACGATGCTGGACCAACTTGCAAACTAACACAGTAATATACAGTAACCATCAATTGTGCAAGACTTCCCTGTTTATCATCACAGCCATTTGCTGCAGTAAGTTTACTCTACAGCCTGGTTGAGTTTCCTTGGGTGACCTCAGGGATTTGAAGTTGCTTGAACAGCCCCAGTTTGCTTCCACAGTGTAATTCTCCTATGAACAGCTCACTCACTGATTCCAATTACTTCAGTAATCTTCGTTGCCCTCATGTGGGCAGACATGGCTATGATTTGTTCTTTTGCAGCTTGTGGGATATGTCAGGAAGGCATAATGACAATGGTAAACACCAGGCTGGATGCTCACACTTGCTCCATCAGTTATTTTTGTTTGTTTTGCTCCACAGTATAAACAAAAATTCTGAGTTGGATTTTTGAAATTTCAGCCCATAATTTTGTAGGTAGCTGTAACGATAGGCCTAAGTACAAAAAATACACACACAGGTGGAGTCAGAACTTGAATCTGTTTAGATGGTAAGTGTGAACTTGAAGTAGCTGGCATTGACACATCTCCAGAGCAGAGAAGGAGATAGTCCTTCGAATGTCACTGCAATCTGGTTTAAACAACATGCAAATTACTATGATGTCCAACCCAATAATGATCAAACCAACCACCCCCCCCTTCATGCCCTATGATCCTTCTTCCTTCTTCTCCAAAACTTCTCATTTATAACACAATTGAAGGACCTGACATCAGTGACACCATGCTGAAGCAGTGTGCTGACCTGTTCAGCAACAACTATGGAATTTGGGGCCAGAACCCATTAACAGGTCCCAAGCCTGATTTGTGGCCTCTCTCTTCCTCCTCTCAATGAGACTAGCTTGGAACCAAGGCACTTGTGTCAAGACAACTATTGATGGCCCTCAAGAATACTGTCCTCATTGTTTGCTACCAACCTGATGCTCGCGATGCAACTCAGTTGGAGTTGGTTGGCCATGCCTTTGCTATAGCCTGGGATTTTGAAGTCGGTCAGCAGTCTTCCAGTCTGGACTGGTTCCTATTGCTAACATATTTGTAAGGTCAAATTGGTTGGGTAACACAACTTGTTGTCAATGTTGATTTTTGTAATTGATATATTGCAACTTCCCTACTTCAAATGTTGAAGCAAAGCTCCCCCTTCCTTGGTATCATGGCCATTGGCCTTGTGTCCTCTCTGTTGAGATCTGGGTATTCACTTCTGCTCTTCTATTTCATGACCCAGATTCTAGACCTGATTACATCAGTGTTCCAGACCTTCGGACAATAGGTCCGAGTACACTATCACATATTACTCATCATATGACATCATAGATAACAGCCATTATTGCTATTGGCTATAGATAGGACTCTTATCATTCATGATATGATATGACTCATTTGTTACAACTTGCTCTTTTCTTTCTTCACACTTCTCTCGCACTCATCTTGTACTTATATACTAAGCCCGTT